>KE159320.1:24339-40030 GCA_000411055.1 Leavenworthia alabamica
AATACCCGAATGGTTCCTATATCCCTAAAACCGAAGAACCGAAGAACCGAGTAACCGAATCGAAACCGAACCGAATACACGAACGCCCGGGGCTAGAACTGCGCTTATATTTGACTGGTTCCAATTGCTTATGTTACAATAGGAGCATCTCGAGCGATGCAGAGAATCCTGGTAACGGTTTATATGTAACTGGATTGTCTCACCGAGTAACCGAAAGAGATCTAGAGGATCATTTCTCTAAAGAAGGAAAGGTTAGGGGTTTTCAATATCTTATAGCTTAAGAAGCTCACTTAGAGTAAGAGAAGTTTGTTAGTTAATGTTTTTTAACCTTTTGTGTGCTTTGATATTTCTAGGTAACTGATGTTCACCTTGTCCTTGATCCATGGACTAGAGAATCTCGAGGATTTGGCTTTATCTCAATGGAAACTGTTGGTGATGCTAACCGCTGCATCAGATATCTGGATCACTCTGTTCTGCAGGGCCGTGTCATTACTGTTGAGAAGGTAAAAAATTAACTGATTAAAAGTGCGGCCTTCAATAGAGTCAGAAATGAATGTGATCTAGCCAAAGCTAATGTTCGCAAGTAATGGCACATAAGATACTAATTTGCGTTTTCTTTTTTTAATTTAAGTTTTTGCTTGTTTCCATTTTTCTAGTTTCTGTGGCAGCATGTCTGCTGTTTGTAGCAGCAACGCTTCATCAAATAGCAAACGTTGCAACAGTTCAAACAAATCCAACTCACCAAGTTTCAAGCTTTTAGGGTTGTTTGCCCTTGCATTTCTCTCTTTTTATAACATCTTAATATACCGTCCTTTTGAAGCTTATGTGTTGATGTTGTTTTTATCTTGTAGTCCTTTTGTAGTAATTATCTTCTATTTCACTGATAGATTTCTGATAATTCTATGGTTTCTCTGTTTTATGAATAGGCAAGACGTCGTAGAGGACGTACTCCAACTCCCGGAAAGTACTTGGGGCTGAGGACCACTCGTGGTATGATGTCAGATGCATTGTTATTTATTCCAATTACTTAGTGGTGAGTATATCCTGATTGTTCCTTACATGATTTTGTTTTGTTCTTTGCAGGACGCCATAGGTCTCCTAGTTACTCTCCCTGCAGGTCTATTAGCTGCTCTCGTAGTCGCAGTCGAAGCTACTCATCTGATCGGAGCAGATCTTATTCTCGTTCCAGATCTCCATCACCTGATCATCGTTACTACAGGAGACGTAAGAGATCATACTCACCTTACTACAGGCGAAGGTACAGGTCCAGGTCTAGATCCAGTTCACACTCGCCTTACCACAGGGGAAGAGACCAGTCTTATTCACCTTATTACCGAGGGAGAGATAGGTCCTGCTCACCTGAAAGTCGCTACTACAAAAGGTTTGGCAGGTTTGATATGTAATAACCAGATTATAGCTGAAACTGTTGAGTATTGTAGAAACTGACAATACAAATGAAATCAGATACAGGTCAGTATCAAGAAGCAGATCTCGGAGCATATCCCTGTAGAGTAGAAGCAGATCTCACAGGCGCGACAGTCAATACTCAATGAGCCATTCGAGGAGCGCAAGATCAAGCACCCCCGGATCAGTCAGCCCATGAAAGTGTACTATTTATTCTGTTTACTGTTGTGTTGACATCAATCACTAGCATGTATTTTAGACTTTGATATTTAGTATAAGAATCTCACTCGCACTGTTGTGACTTTTTTTTTTTGGTTTGGTGTTATTGATGTTAGAATACCTTTTATCAAATTTATAACTGGTAAATGTTGCTTCCATAAATGGAGACGGTAATCTTCGACTGTTTATGGTTCATAGGCTGAAAGACAAATAAACACAAAGCACAGAGCAAAAGATAGTGATGGAGTAAACAATACCATGACTAATGCGTTTGCCACTAGTCTTTGGAGACGATATTGAATTTACATACATGTTGTTTAATTATAAAACACTTAGCGTATTGAATTGTACACCCACCATTGCATTAGCATGAACCATTGTCCAACAATTCTCCAATGAATCGAGCCGTCGCCAATGACGACGATCCTCCATCCATCAAAGCCTTCCTCGCCGCATCAGCCATCTCCTTTACCTTTTTCCTCTTCTCCAGTCCACCATCCATCAAAGATTGGATGGCTCTCGAGATCTCATCACAAGTCACCAAATCCCCACGACCCGTCACGTAATCCATCCGGAGATCCACCGCTAGTCCTAGCTCCTTCACTAGCGTGAACGCGTTTAACTGTTGCTCAGCGTACATCGGCCACGTGGCAACAGGAACGCCGAACCACAAGCTCTCAAGAGTGGAGTTCCAACCACAATGAGACACGAATCCCCCAATTGCTTTATGTGCCAGAATTTCGACTTGTGGGGCCCAACCACATACCAAACCATTACCCGCCACTCGGCTCATGAATCCCTCCGGTAACATATCGTTAGGTTTCGTCTCCACGCCACTCATTCGAATTGACCATAGAAATCTGCAACCCACGAGTTCAAGCGCTCGAGCTATCTCCTTCACCTTCGGCTCATCAACACTTCCTTTACTTCCGAAGCAGAGGAACACCACCGATGACTCTGGCTGATCATCGAGCCATCTAACAATCTGATCTCGATCTACTGCTTTTTCGCTCGGACTCGCTCGATCCTTCAAGCTGAGAATCGGTCCGACCGGGTAAACCGGAGGGAACCTCTCCTGGTTTGAGAAATAATCAAATGGATGTGGCTCAAGCTCGGCGAATGAATTTACCAAAATACCCTTGGCATCGCTGAATCTGGGCGCTAATTCGACGTAGGCCTCGTAAGCTTCTCGATTGAACAAACCTGGCGGCAAAAACTTCGCAGGAATAGAGTCAACGAATCCAGGAATTTGCAATTCCTCATGACCGGAGCTCCGATCGAACTCAGATGCGATTTTCCGATGTCGATCGGGAAGATACTTCATCATCGCCAAATACCTAGCGCTACATGTCAAGAATATGTAAGAAGGGAGATTGAGAAGGTTACCAACATCAGCAATTAACGAATTGCAGAAGAAATCAAGAACCAAACCGGCGACACGAACCGAATCTGAGCCTTGACGACGAGAGGTAACGATACTGGAAACAGCGTCCTTTATTAGAGGTGTTGTTTTCTTGACGAGCTGTACTATGTAAGTTTCAGGAGCTCTATGGTAGAGATCCAATGGTGGAGAATCGTCGACAGAGGGAAGATCGTGGAGAAGTATTCGTGGTTGTGAAGCGACGAGAGATCTTGCGAAGACGGAGGCGTGAGGGGAAGCAGGTGAAGTCAAGTTGAGGATAGTGATGGTTTGGATCCGATGGTCAAGATCGATAAGACGCTTTGCAAATTCAATATGGACAAGAAGGTGACCTGTGGATGGAACTGGAATGAAGATGAGCTCTGTTTCCTTCACCATCTCTCTCTCTCTTTCTTCTTCGGATTAAGATTTTTTTTCGTTCGGGCAACAGTCAAAGAACATATGTTGTTAAGGAGAATGTGTCGGATGTGTGTTCGTGTATGTGACACGTAAGTTATGTGTGATTGATTGTAGAAGAAATGGACACGAAAATTTGTATCACACACCAATGATACCATTGATGTATTATTATACATTTATACTCCATATGGAGCTATAATATTGTATTTATATATTTGAAAAAAAGAAAAGATAAATTCCAATGTAGAATTAAAATAGAAACAAAACTAATGTAAAGCAAAGTTAAGCTGCGGATGGATCGGAGAGAAGATTTCTAAGGCCATTAAACAGAAAATAAAAGAAAAGGAAAGTAAAAAAATAAAGGAGGAAGACGAAGAAAAAAGAAAAGGAAGAGAAAAAAATGGGTCTTCGTCTCCGTCTACGTATCCCTCCCAAAAACTCTCATCGTTCACCTTCCTATCTCCTTATCTCTGTTCTTGCTCTCTCCTTCTTCTCCTTCACCGCTCTTCTTCTCTACATGGTCTCTTTCCTCCATCAATTTGATATGGAAAACTCTAAGACATTGATTATTCGAAATTATTGTTTTGTTTTCTCCATGATTAATGGATCTAATGAAAGATTTTTAGCTGAAATAAGCTTTTATTACTGTTCTGTGATAAAAACGTGACTGTTTGTTTTCCTGTGTGTTTAAAGATTTTTTGTTTCGTTGATCAGGTTGATGACTTTGTAGCTCAGACAAAAACTCTAGCCGGACATAACTTAGAACCAACGCCTTGGCACATCTTCCCACGCAAATCTTTCACCGACGCTACTAAACATACTCAAGCTTACAGAATCCTTCAATGTTCCTACTTCTCATGTCCATACAACGCCTACGTCCAACCAATAAGTCTCCAGTCAAATTCCAGCTCGAGTCGTCGAACCCAACAATCTCAATGCCCAGATTTCTTCAGGTTTGTCACAAGTAAACCAATTCCATCGAGGTTTTTTCAAAAAGAATAAAACTTTCTTTTTTTCCAGGTGGATTCACCGAGACTTAGAGCCATGGGCAGAGACTGGGGTGACTAAAGAACATGTGAACAGAGCAAAAGCTAATGCCGCATTTCGAATGGTGATACTATCAGGAAAGCTATACGTGGATCTGTATTACGCATGTGTACAGAGCAGAATGATGTTTACCATTTGGGGGATTCTACAACTCCTTAACAAGTATCCAGGAATGGTTCCTGATGTTGACATGATGTTTGATTGTATGGATAAACCTATCATCAACAGGACTGAGGCCATTCCCCCTCCGCTTTTTCGATATTGCACCAATGAAGCTCATTTAGACATTCCTTTTCCAGATTGGTCGTTCTGGGGATGGTATTATAATTACATATCTCTTTTCTATTAAGAAGTTGTTTACTCAATTCTTGTCTGAATCTGAGTGTTGTGATGAAGGTCAGAGACAAATCTAAGGCCGTGGGAAGAAGAGTTTAGTGATATAAAGCAAGGGTCTAAGAAAAGTAGTTGGGGAAACAAGCAACCTAGAGCTTACTGGAAAGGCAATCCTGATGTTGTCTCACCTATAAGAATTGAGCTCATGAAATGTAACCATTCAAGGCTATGGGGAGCACAGATTATGCGTCAGGTTTGCTTTGCTTTCAGTAAGTTTACTCTCTAGTTGAAGTCATATGCTGATGTGTGTTTGTGTTTTGAATACAGAACTGGGAAGAAGAAGCAAAAGGTGGGTTTGAGCAATCCAAGCTCTCCAACCAATGCAAACACCGGTAAGCCTCAAGAGTTATATCACATATGACTGAAGGATATGAGAAGGATATATCTAATATTGTTATATCATAAGGTACAAAATATATGCAGAGGGTTATGCATGGTCAGTTTCTCTAAAGTATATACTATCATGTGGTTCCATGACACTCATAATCTCACCTGAGTATGAAGATTTCTTCAGCAGAGGTCTCCTTCCCAAGGAAAACTACTGGCCTGTCTCTCCCACTGATCTATGTCGGTCCATCAAATATGCGGTTGACTGGGGCAATACCAACCCTTCTGATGTATATAATAACACTCCACATTTCTCATCGAATCATCGATATATATAAGATAACCATTCATGTTCTTAAGGTGTTTGTTTTTTCACAGGCTGAGAGAATAGGAAAAGGAGGACAAAGTTACATGGAAAGTATTAGCATGAACCGTGTTTATGACTACATGTTTCATCTCATCACTGAGTATTCAAAGCTTCAGAAGTTTAAACCAGAGAAGCCATCTTCAGCTAAAGAAGTATGTGAAGGATCATTGCTTTGCTTTGCAGAACAAAAAGAGAGGGATCTACTTGAAAAATCTAGAGTTGATGTAGCTTCTGTGGATCAACCATGTAAACTTCCAGATGAAGATAGGAATATACTTGAGAGATTGATCCAACAGAAGAAGAAAACAATTGAAATTGTTAGAGATGAGGAGATGAAGAGAACATAGAGATGAATCATCTTTTATGGAACATAATTTTTGGACCAATCGAGTTTGTATATTATTATGTTTATCGAAATATAGGAATCTTAATTAAAAAATAATAATATTTTGAATTACTAAAATAGGTTTTATGAGAGCCCAGCCCAATATCCATTTTTATAATAAATGGGCCTATGGGCCCATTGCTATCTTCGATTCAACGCCTTAATAAATAAAAGGATGTTTCGTGATTACAAAACCCCCAAATTCTCTCTCTCTCTCCAATACGCCGCACCGTAACGAACAACTGAATCCACGAGGAAATCTCGGTATATACTATGGCAAGCAACGAACCCCAGCACGATCACAGAGACGAGGAAGAGTCCGGAGTTAACGAGGATGAGGACACAGGAGCTCAGGTCGCTCCTATCGTTAGGCTTGAAGAGGTTGCTGTAACGACCGGAGAGGAAGACGAAGACGCCGTCCTCGATCTGTAAGTTTGTTTCTCTATTTCGTTTGTGATCTAGGTCAAATGGATCTAATCGAGTTGATAAGGTTTAGCGAGGCTGTTGAGATTTTTGATTGAAATTTGTTTGTGAATCAAAAGGAAGTCAAAACTGTATCGGTTCGATAAGGATGCAAATCAGTGGAAAGAGAGAGGAGCTGGTACTGTGAAGCTCTTAAAACATAAGAATACTGGGAAGATTCGTCTCGTTATGAGGCAATCGAAAACTCTGAAGATTTGTGCTAATCACTTAGGTAAAGGCTTGCTTTATGTGATTGAAGTGGGATCTGGATCCTTAATTATGTTTACTTATTTTATCTTCCTCTTTGGATATTTCTATAGTTAAACAGGGCATGACTGTTCAAGAACACGTTGGAAATGAAAAGTCATGTGTATGGCACGCTCGTGACTTTGCTGATGGGGAACTCAAGGATGAGCTTTTCTGCATTCGATTTGCTTCAATCGAGAGTGAGTTACTAACTTGGCTACTTATTGGCTACGTATCCATATGCATGTTGCTTTTTCTTTGCCTTATTTAGTACAGATCATTTGAGATTAGATGACCCAATGATCTTGAACTTAGCCTTATTATATGGCTACTTATATTTGGAGATTGTCAAAGATTCCATCATAGGCTAATTTGAGGTGTTAATAGCTTGGCTTTTATGTTCCACTGAATATGACTCTCTTATTTCTGAATTTTGAAACTTGCTACTAATACACAGTATGCCTTATTGTGATTCAGGAATTGTTGAAATAGGTACTGTGGTTATTAGATTGTGCTATTACAATTATTAAAGAGATATTGATCCCAGTGTTTAGGTTGAAACTGATTTTATTTGCCAATATGACATGATCTATTACTTGTTTTGCTTTTGATTTAAGCTGTTGATCACATGAAATGTAGAGCTGCAATGGGTACTCAAGTCTTAATTTTTCTTGTCAGATTGCAAAACATTTATGCAAAAATTCAAGGAAGTTGCTGAATCTGAAGAAGAGAAAGAAGAGAGCAAAGAGGCTTCAGACACTGCTGGTCTTCTTGAGAAATTGACTGTGGAAGAGACGAAAACAGAGGAGAAACCAGTGGAGAAGGTGAAGACTGAAGTGAAAGCAGAAGAAAAGAAGGAGAGTAAGGCAGAGAAAACTGGTGAAGAAAAGAAAAGCGAAGAAACTGGTCTCTCAACTTAACACTCTGTTAAATCCTTGTGAGGTAAGTTAACCTGAAAAATGTTTTGATGCATCACGAGTTTACCATTGTGTTGGCACTATCTATCTATGCATGTGTTATTGTGGGTATCACTTGAGATCGGGTTTTAATGAGTCTTTTTGGGTTTTATAGTTTTGAGTCAAAAGCATCATTGTTTACTTTTTGGATGGTCTTATATAGATGATGTTTGTTCTTGGACAAGAATCAGAAGTTTCCATTTTTTTACTCTCAGTATTCAATGCATGTGATTTTGGTTATTTGTCAATCTACTTTGCTCCCTTGAAACTCAATGACATTCTTGATTAATATTATTACTCAAAATTACCGGAGATTGGAGGTAGGTCACTGATACCAACTAATTCTTATTTAACTGATTATACTGGAAGCAAGATTATATAATCATTAATCAGCATCGATTAAAATGTTAGAAACTATATTGACACACATGTGTATAAAGCTTAAAACAATAATGACAAATATGTAAAATATTCGTTATCGAGCGCTAAAAATATTTCAATTTTTCACAAATCAACGAAATATATAATTTCTCAGGAAATGGTCCCGGCGGGGCTCGAACCCGCGACCTTCGGCTCATAAGACCAACGCTCTAACCAACTGAGCTACGGGACCACTTGTTATACTTATGTGATATTACGTTTTTATATTAAACAAATAATAATTATCGGTTGATTATTCACCTTTATTAGACAATTATATTATACAGTCTAAATGGTCTTTTCTTTACATTAAGCTTTCCAAAATAATTATATAATATAACTATTTTTTTTAAGTTCGAAGGACTTCCAAATTCCAACAACTGGAGAATTTGCACCCTCACATCAACTATTTAACCACATTGATTAGTTATTATCAACGTTTTTCCTAAAAAAAAAAAGCAAGAATCTGATTCCCCAAAGGACAATTCATGATTTTATTGGATACTATATTAGCAAAAAAAATAAAAAATAAAATAAGAATTATTTTAAAAGCAGTAGTAGTGATAGGTTTTAGAAAGATAACGAACAATCATCCCACAAGGCAACAAATGAGATTGAAATATTGAATGTTCGTTATAAAACCATTGAGGCGTACGTGTGAGTGGTAGCCTGGTAGGTCGTAACTCGTAAGCACCAAGTCACCAACCAATAATTGAATTGGGGCTGCAACAACATTGACTTCTATCGATTCCTTAATTATCATAGTGGCATACATAATAGGCATTGGATCCGAGCCATATAAATCTTATAAAAGACATTGTTACAAAAGCCGTCTTCAACCAAAAAAAGTTACTATATATAGAACACCTTTCTAGCTAAATTTTTTTTTATTAAAGTGAATGTAGAATTTATTCAAACTCATGAATGTCTCACTCATACTCTTGGGACTTATTGGAAAAAATGGGTACAAGATCATTTAGATGTGTATGTGAATTCTATAAATTTCTGAAATAAACTTTTTAAATATAAAAATATGCAAGAAGAAAAACTTAACAAGCACACCCACGTAAATAGTTTATTTTACAACTTTTATGTTTGTCCAAATAAACTAGTCATATCATCTTTTAATAAGTAATCAGATGCGTTATGAACGACCAATGTCCGTATTTACAACATGCATGGTTTTTTATTATTATTAAACTACACAAGCCACGAGACTAAATTAGTGTTTTTGTTTTCTCTCTAAAAATACAAGTAATTTGATAGAAACAATTTATATACGACTACATTAAAACCTATTGTAAATATTTATTTTTACAAAACCAAGTTCATTATTGGAAAACAAAGAACAAACAATTAAGTATTCAATTAAAAAAAAAAAACTATTTTCTGATCTGTCATCGCATACCCACCATTTCCTGATTGATTTCAAATTCCAATATCTTTATAAAATAATTTCCCCTAATAATAGTGGTATTACTATTAAAATAAACAAAAATTAGAAAAATGAAACAGAGGCCCACACTTGACCTAAATACAATAGTTAAAAGTGTCAAGTGGCTTGTTAGTAGGGCCATGACCACGTGATTTAGTTTCTTACATTTCTATTTTCATGTTTTCTTACTACATTTTCTACTTCTTTCACAATTCACACCATTAACCCATGTTTTATGTTTGTTCTGAAAACTAATTAAATAAGACCCAAACCTAACAAAGCTTCACACTCTTTCTCTTATAACTAAACACTTAATTATAGATCCCATCGACGATAAATAAAAATATATCCCAGAGCATAAAATGAAACCCTAATTTTAATGGAATCGGAGGATTCCAAGTCACAAAGAACATACCCGGTTAACGGAGACGACCCGGGTCCATCATTAGTCTCTTCACCGCCTAGTAGGTACGAGTCTCAGAAGCGACGAGACTGGAACACGTTCTTGCAGTACCTCAAGAACCACAAGCCACCTCTGGCGTTGTCACGTTGCAGCGGAGCACATGTGATCGAATTCCTTAAGTACCTTGACCAGTTCGGTAAGACTAAAGTCCACGTGGCTGCTTGTCCTTACTTCGGCCATCAGCAACCGCCATCTCCTTGCGCATGTCCTCTCAAGCAAGCCTGGGGATCTCTTGATGCTTTGATCGGACGGTTGAGAGCTGCCTACGAAGAAAACGGTGGACGGTCGGATTCAAATCCGTTCGCCGCACGTGCGGTCAGGATTTACTTAAGGGAAGTCAGAGAAAGCCAGGCAAAAGCTCGTGGGATTCCCTACGAGAAAAAGAAACGGAAACGACCACAAACTGTCACCACCGTTAGAGTTGACGTCGCTTCCTCGAGAAAAAGTGACGGAGACGGTTCTGACGTCGGTGCTCCGTCTGTCCCCGAGGCTGTACAGCCTTAATATTATTATTATATATATATTATAGTTTTCTTGATTAATAATATATATTTATTTTTATATGTATGAACTCACTTCATCTTTTTTTGTTCGGTATCAACCAATTATTATTATTTTTTAGTTGATCGTGAAAATATATTAAGACGGATTTTAGTTTAGTGGATCTCTGATGCATAAGTTATTGAATTTTGAATTATAATAAAATAAAATGGTGACTACACACACTTTCAAGATTTGTGTAAATAATTGCCAAAAAAACTCAATATTCCTAATTATTATTTTTTGTAATTGCTTACACTCAATCGATCTTGTTCTTGGGTTGCCTTTGTAAATATCTTTTTGGTACCATCTTTTAAAATCTTAACCTAAAAAACAAATTCAATATCTAGTTCAAATTTTTTTAATTGAGCAAATATATTGGTTGGCATTGTTATTGTATATACGTATGTGATTTCATATACGTACAGACACACGTGTACGTAAACAGCCGTGAAAAGATGGTAAAAGTCATATGAACAGAACTAGATCGTGACTCGTGAGACAGTTTTGTTTGCCACTATTTCTGACCGACATGAGCCGTCGTGTTTACTATGTTTGAGAAGTGAGAACCATTATATTTGAACCGGATGCATTATAATGGTTTTACTTTATTTTTTGGGGCAAGACGTGATTTTATTATATTAATATTAATTTATATTTTTTTATCGTCCATAATTAAGAGATATTATTCCGATGGCAATATTAGTATAATTTAATAGATTACATGTCTAATGAAATTTTTAAGTTACAAAGTACACAATAGTGGAACAATGGTTATATTCCCTATGGTCAGTAATGATGTAGCTATTGGCTGAGTATTATTATAAGATCGTCAGTGTTATTTTTAAAAATATGAAAATGGCCCTAACCTATAATGTTATATGCATTTTTAACGTTTGTATTAATTAATTAATTAATTAATTAATAGTCTTATAGTTTGAGACATTTTTCCCATATGAAAGATAGAATAATTAAGTGGTCCTCCAAAGTCCCAAATCATTATCCGGATTTGTTTTGTTCCTAATCACCACATGGGCTTTGATAAAGACGACCCAGCAGCCCGTCAATTTATTTTATTCTATTATTATTAAAAAAAAAAAATAACCCTAATTAACAAGGAGATGATGACACTGTTTTTAAAAATTATAATGGGCCTTATAATGATGGGCCGAATGTTAAAGGTTCCTCAATGAGTTCTTTAAAATGCGCCGTCAAAGTTAACAATTAATATACGCCATAAATATTCAAATCAAAGGGCATATTGAAAAGTCTCTCAAGGAAAAAATCTCGAAGTTCGCCGACTAGACTTATCTTTTTTGTCAATCGGATACATGACATAAGGTTCTTCGATTCCTCCAAATCACCTGAAATTTTCAAATTCCCTTCATATGTGATCTTTTTTCCCAAAGATTTTACAGGTTTGATGAAGAATCTCGTCGGATTCTCTGGCGCAATGAATGTAAAATCGTTTTCGGAAATTAGATTCCGCTTGGGAAAATTCATCGTTGCGAAACTCTCCGTACTTGGAATTCTTCACTTGTTCTTTTCTCGTATCGGTGATATGAAGGTTCGTCTCATGCATATCCTTGTAGATTTGAAATTCTTTCAGCATCTGGTTGCTTAGTCGTTTACGTAATGAAATCGATCGAGCAGAATCATCATCCCTTCATAAAATATTTCCTTTATTAATACTAAATGAAAATAGCTGACCATTAAAAAAAACTGTGTTCTACAATATTAGTTGAGTACTTAATTAATTAACAATCTGTACGTAGTTAATAACAAACACTAAAAACTACATGCTTTATTTATTTTTAAAAATTAAATTAATAGAAAAATGACTAATTATTAACGGTTGTGAAGGTCAATTGTAGTAAACCCTTCTTCAACAGAGAAACGTTGGTGCACTTTTGGTTCCGTATCCTTATGAGGTGAAGGTGGCAGTTTATAGCTATTATCTGTGGTTAAAGCTTCTCCTTCTTGCTGATGAACTATTAACACAGAGAAATGAAAATCTGTTGAAGCAAACATGTCTCCGATCACACCTAGCTCAGGGCAGTCACTCCAGTCTGTTAATCCGTATAATACAGATGACTCAAGGTCATGGTCACGACCCACAACTACTAGATCGTATGAATCCCCAAGTCCACTAATCACTTGCGTTGTTTCCACACCATCTCTTACTATCTCTTCTATGTATTGGATTTTTGGTTTGCTCATTGTGAGTGTTTTGAAATCGTTTATAAGCTGAGCCTCGCTGAATTCAGTTTCCACGTCCACTGTGACGTTTTCTTGGAGAGAGCTCTTGTGGCGGAAATGGATCATAGTAACGCTTACTTCAGGGTGCTCGGCAATTCTCATGCATAAAGCGAGTGCTTCTGCATCATCTCTGCCTTCGATGAAGATCACAGCTACGTTCCTCCAATTATGGCTCATGAGGACTGAGCGTCGGCCTTCTGTTTCACCTCGGTCGATGAATAATGCGACTGAGCAAGGTGCCTTGTCCAGCACGTTAAGGTTAATGTTACGGATTGCTTGGTTCACATGGCCGACAGTGCCGTCAATAGCGTACTGTTTGTGAAATGGGATGACGATGAGTGTTGCTTTCTTGTCGAGAGCGAGAGTGCAAATATCGTCATTTATACTTGAGTATGGAGCTGCAGCTGTGAAATGTTGAGCCATTAGGGTTCCTTGGTTCATCTGCTCAAACCGTTGGAAACCGTTGACAATGTGAGTGGATTCGACTGTGTTGGGATCAAGTTTGTTCATCTGGTGATGAGGCACGAGCACCGCGTGAGCTCGGCCTTTTAGCTCTACAAGATGCAGAGTGAAAACAGAGATCGGGCTGTATCTACTTGGGTAAGAAGCTTCAAGAAGGTTAACCATGGAAGGTACGTTTTCAACGTTGTAAACGCAAAGGAGAATGCGAAACTGAAGGTTTCGTTGTCTAGTATCGAGGATTGTTCGCTTGCTTTTACTTCTGTAGCGTTTTGATGGGTCGTAGAGACAAACGACAAGGAATCGTGAAACACCAGTCACAAGCAAGATTGTGACAATAAGAAGATTGAAGCATTCTGTGTTTAGAATCTGCAAAACAATAATATAATTTGATTTGATGAAACAAAACAATGGAGATGTTGTTACAATTATATATACCTTTTCATCTCTCCACATGATAGATGTGTAGATCTCGATGACTCCTTGGCAACACATCAAGAAGGCCAAAGAAAGTGCGTCTTGGATCTCTATGTTACAATAAGCTGAAGCAGCTGCGGTTCCAAGGAACTTGCAAGCGTAAGTGATGAGGATCACAGACTCAATGACCTTCACATGGTTTTCCTTGAGCACGAAGAAATTAGTCTGAACTCCACTTATTGCAATGAAACAAGGAAGCATAATGCTTGTTGCAAAGACATCAAGTTTGTTTGTGAGTCCGGTCCCCAAAGGAGGTCCATCAGGGAGCGATACTCCAAGCCAGAACGCTCCAAACGCTGCATGGACCCCAAGAACTTCTGAGGCCAAGCTTACAGCAAATAAGACCATTACAATCGGGTAAAATGGGATCTGATCTGATTTATCGATAGAATTGCTTCTCTTCTCTGTCAGCCAGATGATGGCTGGTCTACAGATAAAAAATATCACAACGAGAAGACCAGAGACCCATGAGAAAGCCCAAAAGCTAGCGAGTGTCCCATTACGCCAGAACATTTTGAAAAGAAGTGCGATGAGCCAGCTAAAGGCCTCACATACAATTGAGCAGTTAGTAGCTAATCGTCCAAGTTCAGAGTTAAGAATATTGAGCTCAGACAAGACGGTGGTAGTGACCGGGAATGAAGTCATTGAATTGAGAGAGATCACTGTTTTGATACAGTGAGCAACATCCCATGGAAGCTTATAAGTCTTTTCCAAGATGATAACAGTGAGAGTACCGAGAGCAAACGGGAAACCATATGAGGCTATACCAATGACTATGGCTTTAGAACCAGCTTTACGAAGAATGCTAGCATCGATTCTTAACCCGAGTAAGAAGAGATGAATAAAGAAACCCACGTTTGATATCGTTTGTATAGTTATTTTACCGCTCAAAGGAAGAAGCCACTCGTTAAACTTTGGAATTTGGCCTAATAGAGAGGGTCCTAGGACTATACCAGCCTGCATCGCAAAAACATTATGAAACTTGCTTGATTAGTCGTTCCTATAAGAATATATATAAACAACTTATTATGGAATTATTACCAAGACATAAGCAGATATCATGCCTTGCTTCAAAGGCTTGAGGATGTGGAAGATAATCCTTGAGGTGATGATGATGGCAGCCATTTGCATCAACATAAGTGGCATAGCGTATTTGAGAGGGTTACTGCCCAGGAAAACTCCTTTTGAGGTTAACATATGGTGTTTCTGGCACACGATTTCTTCCATAAAGAATGGCCCATGAACATCGCCATTTTGGTTTGAGTGGGCCTCCATCTGATTTAGCTTTGACATCACTATGATCTTTTTTGAGCGTGCCAAAGATGAGTGTGATGAATGTGGAGGAAGAGATGTTGCCCTGTAGCAGATGTAGAAACTACTGTATGTGGGCAGAGGAAACTGACTCTTTTGTTTTTACTTTACAGAAATGGTTATTGTCTTGTTACTACCAAATGTAGATTGGTTTATACTTTCTAAGTTTTGTTAAAAGGTCAAAAGACAAGAAGAAAAGCGAGAGAGAGAGAGAGACGAAGCCATACTTTTTGCTTCTATTTATTGATTTCGACTATTTTTTGATTGGTAGATATTAATAAAGCATCATCTCCCCCATTCTAAATTCGTGGTTTTAATTTACCTTCCTAATAATAAAAAAATATTTTGTAAATGAAAAATTCTCCAACCACTTTAAATTCTTCAATCTCATCACATTCTAACCGGAATTGAACCAAATTAAACAAGACCGTTGGTTTGAACGTTGATACATAACTCTGCTTTTAAGTAGCAGACAAAGGAGAGAAGAAATCGTTGCGTTTACGCCGCCTTATTTGTTTCCATTAAGACCTCTTACCGTAGCGTAAAACAGTACGGCGTTTTGAAATACTATTAGTAAAACGTCACGATGTTTTTTTGCGCCCTCTATCCCTTTTCTCTTCTGTTAAAAACCCCACGCGCTTCTTTTCCACTACTTCTCTGATTCACAGTAGAGGGAACCATGAATCCCTCGCTCATCACCGC
>KE159320.1:44394-60283 GCA_000411055.1 Leavenworthia alabamica
GTCACAACCATACCAGGCTTAAGCATACCAGTCTCAACACGTCCCACTGGCACCGTTCCAATCCCACCAATCTTGTACACATCTTGAAGTGGAAGACGAAGGGGCTTGTCTGATGGCCTCTTGGGCTCGTTGATCTGGTCAAGAGCTTCAAGGAGGGTTGGTCCCTTGTACCAGTCAAGGTTGGTGGACCTCTCAATCATGTTGTCACCCTCAAACCCAGAGATGGGCACAAACGGGATTTTGTCAGGGTTGTAGCCAACCTTCTTCAGGTAGGAAGACACTTCCTTGATGATTTCATCGTACCTGGCCTTGGAGTACTTGGGGGTGGTAGCATCCATCTGCAAATAACATATAAGAAACCAATTAATGAGACAGATCAAAAACAAATAATGATATAACTCATAGAACAGTGGTTACCTTGTTACAACAACAGATCATCTGCTTGACACCAAGAGTGAAAGCAAGAAGAGCATGCTCACGAGTCTGACCATCCTTGGAGATACCAGCCTCAAAACCACCAGTGGTAGAGTCAATAATAAGAACAGCACAATCAGCCTGGGAGGTACCAGTAATCATGTTCTTGATGAAATCACGATGACCAGGAGCATCAATGACAGTGCAGTAGTACTTGGTAGTCTCGAATTTCCAAAGAGCAATGTCAATGGTGATACCACGCTCACGTTCAGCCTTAAGTTTGTCCAAAACCCAAGCGTACTTGAAAGACCTCTTGTTCATCTCAGCAGCTTCCTTCTCAAACCTCTCAATGACACGCTTGTCAATACCACCCAACTTATAGATCAAGTGACCAGTTGTGGTTGATTTTCCAGAATCGACATGGCCAATGACCACAATGTTTATGTGAAACTTCTCTTTACCCATGGCTACTACCTGTCAATATAATCTGCATAAATTATAAATAAATCAAAACACTATATATAAAAAATCATCAACTAATATTATTGTAAACAAAGCCGCTATCGGAGTCGAACCGATTTCTACCACAAAGTTTGTGGTGCTCTAACCACTGAGCTAAGCAGGCTATAGTTCATAAAAAACTAATTTAAAAGTAATATAGTAAACAAGATAATTGAAAATTTTCTCGACTCGAATTACAAGTTCAAACAATACAAATCGATAATTGAAATCAAAATACATCTTATACTCAGATAGATCTAAAAATCAATCAATCGTACAAATTGAAACACTAAAAAACAAGATCAGAGCGATAATCAACAAATAGTTGTTAAATCAATAGTCATGAACCAAAACTATCTCGAACTGTAAAACTATCGATCGAAAACTATAAACAACGAATAAGATCTTCAGTTCTATCAACAAAGAGAATCGAATCGAGAAGAAAAGAATAACAACAAACAAAACAAAAACGGATCGAAATTGTTTGAGAGCGAAGGTGAACTGAGAAACAGATCTTCGATGCGTACGAAAACACTAACCTTAGAAACTTTAGCGGCTACGATGATGGAAATAGCAAAATGGGCGATACGAGTTTATTTATAATGGAGAATGTAGATAAATGTAGGGTTTAATATAAATATAAATAAATATCTTATGTATAATTACAGTCATACCCCTTTCTATGTTCCTAACGTACTATTTATTGTCTATTACACATTAAAAAAAATAATTATATAATTATTTTGTTAGTTAATTTTTAAGAATAATTCTTTACATTTTATTATGTATATGTCATTATTTTATTTTATTTTTCATTTTTTTCTTTTAATGGTCAATTTTTTCTATTTTTCAAGAACATTCATTAGCTAAATTTAAAACTAAAAAATATAAATAAAATATATAAAGAAACACAAAAGAAGTATCCAAACAGTGAAACATGAGGAAGTGTGAATATAAATTATTCACGTCAAATTATAAAAAAATTTTAAAAAGGAGTTTTTACTTAAGACCATGTAATCTTGCAGGGTAAGAAATTGGAATTTCACATAACGATAGAGCAAATGGATACACCACACAAAGTCATTTAACAATTTTATTCACCAGATCAGAACATATAACATATAACATGTAACATGTAACATGTAACATGTAACATTACTATATAAGCTATGATAATAAAATATAATGAATGGAAACGTGATCAATGGGTAAAGGATTGTTCCAAAACGTGCTCCATAACTACAGACTACATACATGATGGCTTTTATTGTCGTTCCTCTGGGCATTCGGTTCGGTTTGTTCGGTTTACCAAAAACTTAACCAAACTAGATCGGTTTTTGTTCGGTTTTGGGTGAATAAACCGATCGGAACATTTTTATTATTTATTCGGTCTTCGGTTCGGTTTATTCGGTTTGTTCGGTTTATTCGGTGTAAATTAAACCGAACAAACCGAAAGATGATTTTTCAGATTTATTCGGTTTATTTGGGTTAATCGGATTGAATTCGGAAATAATTATTTTACCCAAAACCGAACCAAACAAACCGATATTTTTTTCGGTTTTGCTGCGGAACCGATTTTTGAAAACCGAACAAACCGAAAAACCGTTTAAACTGAATAAACCGAATGCCCAGGGCTAGTCGTTCCCTTTGGTTTATATGAACCAATCGATTTTGATTTATCTGATAAAACAATAAACAAGGCCTGATTTTGATTTATTGCTTCTATACTCCCTTAGCTACACCCTGACATGGCAATACCAATTCTCAGACTCATTCAAGTTTCAGCAAACAAACAGAACAACCTCATTATTTACTTGTCACAAGAATAAGTTAAAACCCAAGAGAACTAATCTCACTACTTCCACCTCAACTGTCACAAGCAAATTCACCTTCCTTAGACTGTTTAATTGAGATTTAACTGTCAGTTTCAGAATCAATAAATAGTAGGATGTTAAGGGCCAAAGAACCCAGATTCATCCTGCGAACAATACCTCCATATCCCACCTTGACTCTGTGGCATAGCAGCAACATTCAGCCTGCATCTGTCATCCCTCTTTCCCATTCCTCCAATGCCACCTCTGCTTTTAGTTTTCCAGGAACACAACTGAGTCCACAAAACGAAATTCCCATATGGACCAGTTATAACAAATCATAATCAAATTTGTTACCTCTCATCATCTCTTACGTCCAAACATATTCTCTTATTCTTCCATCAAAGAAACTGATTTGGGACGGTGAATGCTCTCACATCCAGGACAGTTGTGTAAGCTCTCGTGGATGTATATGTCACAGTCCAGACAGAAATAATGCTTGCATTTACTACATGTTACACATGGGCCGGCCTTGTTCCCTACGCAAAACAAAAGCACCAATAAGCCTTTATACTCAACCTTATGTCTCGGTTGATGCAATGTAATAAGTTCCTTTCTGTGTGTACCTTAACAAGGGTGAACTAAACATATATGAAGAGACTGACTGTATAAAGTGATGTTTAAACAATATGAATTTTATTTACCTGCACTAATTAGGCTTTGTTGACAGCCAAAACAATTCTTTCCCAATTTTCTCCGATTATCATTCAGACTTGAAAGAGTAGGCACCTCATCAAATGGAGCAATTGGGAAGAGATGATGGTATGATCTCGCTAAATGTGGCGACGAAACAAGTGTTAGACCACAGATAGTGCATTCCGTTGGGAGATCACATACCCGAGCTTTGCATCTCGGGCACATGTAACCAGCACCAATCTTAACTTCCTTATGACACGAACAGATGGCCATTGAACCTTCAGCAGCTCTTTGTGGGAAACCCATCTTGATNATTACAGAACATCTTAATTTGGATTTCTTGCATTTTTGAATGGTTTCCATAATATCGCCTGGATCACAAGTGCATAGAGCTGAGTACAATATCAAAACCTCGCGATGACCATAAGATGGAACCTGGTTGAGATGCTCATGTACAAGTTCCAGGGCGTTCTGCAAAGAAGAATCACCCAAGGCTTCCAGCTTCCCCATCAAAGCTTTTATGTGAGTTTCAGGACTACCACCAAGATCTGTTAGTGTATGAGCAACACCATTTTTTATAGAGACTAAACCAATTTGACTAAGAGGATTCTGGTCAAAGAACTCTCTAATGAAAGCTTCAACATGTCTTGTCATCACGGCCATTCGACTTGGTCTGAAATCCATTTCTGCAGCTGCCTAAAGAGTAATAAAACAGACCAAACTTAGAACCAAAATGTTCAATTCCATAGACTTAAAATCAAAATTGTTACCCGAGAGAAGTCAATGACGATGTAGAGATAACGAATAAGGCCTTTCTGGATGCGAGTACCAGCGGCAGCAGCGGAAAGCATACGGAGACGTCGACGATACTGAGCATGGTAAATGGCAGTGTTATCAATTGGGCGTAATAGTCCAGACTCATCTTCTTGTAACGCCTCCCATGATCTATCGTCAACATAAGCTCTCTCCCACTCGCCGATACCTTCTGCATCTTCTTCGTCTTCGTCTTCTCTTTCTCCTCTGTTTAATCTCTTTCTTTGGTTACTCATCTTTCACCTCACCTATCTCCAAAATTATCATCGTCATCAAAACTCTATCAGACTATAGTTAATAAAAAAAAACAAATTCAAAAGTAATATAGTAACTAATCTGAGAATTTTTCTCGAATTACAAATTCAAAAAATACAAATCGATAATTGAAATCAAATACATCTTATACTCAAATAGATCTAAAAATCAATCAAAGTATAAATCAATCACAACAATATATATACATATGAAAAACATCTTCATCTAACTATAGTAGTCGAACCGATTTCTACCACAAAAACTTTGTGGTGCTCTATACGTTGAGCAAAGCTCGCTCTAGTTCATCAAAAGCAAATCCATAAGTAATATATACTAAACAATCTGAGAATATTTCTCAACTTGTAAACAAGAATAGGGATCACTGGATTTGTTATGCTACTCTAGAATTATGCAAAAATAGTAAAAAAATTGTATACTGAAGCCACATACACCTTTAAATATAAAATTTCGATCCAATCAACAATCCATCAAAAAAATTAAAAACACAATAAACGGATCGTTCTCAGGAGTTTATGATGAGCAAAAATAATTACGATTAAATTTTGAAATCAACTGATAAAACTCTAACAAAGGAATAAGAAATTGAAAACGATATATCGATAAAAAGCATTGAATCAAAGAGATACATGTAGCGAAACGAATAAAAGATAGAACACAGAGTAGGGTTTACCTCGAAAGGGAGAAGGATGAGAGAAAAGTAATATACAAAGAGAAAAGATACGAAATCATATTTATAATTACAATCTCACCGTCAATCTTCTTTTGTTTGGGCCTTTTGGGTCGGGTTTTATTATGTCAGCAAAATTCTTTAACGAAAGCCCAAAACAGACCTTAGTTTACAAGTAAAATTTAGAGATTACAACCCACGAATAAGATAAAGGCCCAATATAAATATTAAATTTAGAAGCCCATTATTAGACCGACAATAGCAATTCTCATGACTACATACATGGCTTTTATTGTCGTTGCCTTTGGTTTATATGAACCAATCGATTTATCAGATAAAACAATAAATAAGGCCTGATTTAATGGGCCTGGCCTGAAATATATAATAGTAATGGGCTTAAACAGAACTATTGACCGTAAACTAATTATATTTTTTCAAACGTTTTCGAACTAAATCATCATCCTTTGACATCTCTCTGTCTTGCACAAGGTAAGCGATTCATATTCTTACACATCTAAGATCCATCTCTTTTTACTCTTCTATTTGATCTTTTTTAATGAATCTCCCTTCAATACCTTTTTATTAGTTTTAGATCAGATCGTGTCGGTTCTTTACCTCTTAGTCTCTTTGGAAATTTCACCCAATCCTAATCCGAATTTCCAAGTAATATTGTTCCTTGTTTTGAGTTTTCTGAGAGAAATTACCTATTTTGAGCTTGCCCTTTACTAGCAATTGATTAATAAACCCTCAAAGTTTTTTCACTAAACTCAGCTCTGCAACTTCAAATCTGTTTTTTTCTGGGGTATATTTTACAACTGAATGATGATTCTAATACTCCATTTTAGTGAATTCTTCATTGATCCTATGTAGTTGGTTGTCTCAATGTACACACTTGCTTCTTGATTACATCACAGGTCAGGAAATGAGGACTTAAAAGCACATTGACATCTAGTATAGGTGGTTTTGATGCTTACGAAGATACCTAAATGATTTCTCATCTAAATATATGTCTAGTCAACTATATTTTCTGAAATAGTTGGATTAAAAGCAAGTATTTTGCAGGTTACTAAATTGAAAGAAAAGTTAGTGAAGTAGAAATAGTGGTGTGTGCTACGATGATGCTTGGTGTTAGGCTTTTTGCTCCCATTATTATACTTCTCCTACTTTTTCTTCCTATTGAGTTAGTTAAAGCGGAAGTCATTACACTGACTCCAGAAACATTTTCTGACAAGGTAAGGATTTGAGTCGTGAGCATTTTTTTCATTTGTGTCAACTCAAGTGAATTACAGAAATCAGGTAGATTTAGATTAGATGTATAAAGATTGTTTGTTCATAAGTATAGTTACTGAGTAAAGACTCCCATTTTAGCTTAGTTTAGTATCTACCAGTGATTAAAATGTGGTAGGCGATCATTCTGATGTTACATACCCTGTATGGAGCAGTCTCTGACTATTATTATGTAGTTCTCATAGATGCCAATGACCAATCAGTTTCAACAATATGCTTTACTCTTGTTTTTGGAGTTTGGTTGTTAGATCAGTTTGTAGAGCTAGCCTTGTCTAAATAGAGAACTTCAGATAGTTGCATCTCTTGGTTCTGAAGTTTGTACAGTCTTAATTCAGATATAGGATGGGAAGTTTACTCTGTCCATGTTTATTGGTTCAGGTGAAGGAGAAAGATACTGCATGGTTTGTGAAATTTTGTGTTCCTTGGTGTAAGCATTGGTTAGTAATTCTTGTTTCTAGAAAATATATAACCTGAGTAGTAATATGGCTTGTTTATAACTTGTTGATGAGAAACTGGATTTGAATGTCAGCAAGAAATTAGGGAATTTGTGGGAAGAATTGGGAAAAGAAATGGAAGGAGACGATGAAATTGAGATTGGTGAAGTAGATTGTGGTACTAGTAGAGCTATTTGCACCAAAGTTGAGATTCACTCATATCCAACATTTAAACTATTTTATAATGGAGAAGAAGTTTCAAAATATCAAGGTAAACTTGCTTTACATGGACCATTGCTATCATACAGCTAAGTAAAAGTACTATAAGCTGATCTTGTTTTTACATTTATAAACTCAGGGAAAAGAGATGTTGAATCACTAAAGACATTTGTTGTAGAAGAAACTGAAAAGGCAGCAGAAAAAACACAGCTTGAAGACAAGGAACTGTGATTCAACTTGAACATTTTGTATTTATTCCCTTTTGTTTTCAGTCTATGCAGTTGAGTTAGAGATAGGCATGATCTTCACCATATGAGGAACATGTGTGATTTTGAATGAGAGTAATGAAACAAAACTTGCTTTAGTAGAAAATAGTGAGTCAGTCTCTATGAAGAAATGAAAAAAAATCAAAGAGAGTGAGTGAGAGAGAACATAAACACACATGATCAAACAATACTATATAATATTACCTAAACTCTCTTCATCAGATTTTGAAACAGTCACTAACCCCTACTTTTATACTTCACTGAGTTCCCATTTCTGCGGCTCAGAGACCAAACTTAAATTACCCTGTCTTCCTTCTTTCTCCTCTCTATGATCTTCTTGTGTAAGTTTGAATGTATAGATGGGTTAAATTTCGGGCTTGAGGCTGGTCGGTATTCTGGAACTAGACGACCAGCTTTGAACCGTACCCCACAAGCATTGCAGAGTGTCTTTGGTCCATTAGGTCCTTCTCTCCTCTGTGGTGTCTTGGTTGTCTCACAATGACTACATTTCCAGACAATCCTATCTGAGTTATTACCTGTCTCTAAACTGGTGGTGGTCAGGTGAACCTTACGTTTCTTCTTGGCATGTCCCTCAGAGTAATTATAACTCTCAGACTCTGATACACCTGGAGTTAACTTATCATGCTTTTTGGGTTCCAAGGGGAAAAAATGTCTAAACTCCAGTGTTGTGGGACGCTTGCGTTTGCTTCTAATGCCTTTCAAAGGAGGCGAGAGAGAACCACAACTGTTCTCGAGAACTGACATTGGACTTGAAGACTGAAATAGCTTAGTGACTCTGATATCAGGAGACGATGAAGGTTGGTGAAGACTAGTGTTTTTACCAGAAAAGGCTTCAGAAGAAGTGGACTGTTTCTACACACATGAAACCAAACAAAGCATCAAATTTATCTTCTCTACATAAAAGGTGGATTTAGAATGCTGCTGCTGCTACTTAAGTAAATATAAAAGAAGCAACCTTGTCCTTGTCATTGCCACAAGAAGGTAAAGTATAGAACATATCCATAGGAAGCTCAAGGTCTTGGAATTTGGAAACCCAATCAAACTCATCACCATTGTTGTCTTCTTCGAGACCATTAAGATTATCAAAGAAATTATTAGGCACACCATTTTCGAATTCGTCTTCATCAGGTAACCTACTCATGCTTCCTACTGTAAGTCCACAAAGTCAAAAAGCAAATGAGCAAATTCAAATTTAAAGGTTTCAATTAAATCCTAAAACTGTAAATTCCTAAACACATACTACAATGGAGAAGGCAACGAAGACTGAGTTTAAATCCTACAAAGATTAAAAAAAAAATTCATTTTTTACATTTTCCGAAACACATGAAAATAACGTAAACGTTAACACACTAAATGCAATACAAGGCACAACAAGAGAGCTATCCACCTCAAGAGAAAGAGACGAATTGAAGTTGTCTCAAATTTAGGGATTTAGGGTTTGCAAAGGTTCAAAAGACAGATAGAGAAAGCAGAGACGAGGAGGAGCATAAAGGTGGATGGAGTTTTCAATGTCTATCGTCAGTTTTTTAATGAAAATGATAAAAAAAAATATGAAAATATTAACATTTCTCTAATCAATTTATGGAAAGAGATGAAGAAAGAAATAAAAATCTGTAACAACGCGTTTTAATTAAGCATTCAATTAATATTTTTACATTCAATTCAAACGTTGAACATAATAATAACTTCTTATATATTTTATGGACATTTGAATGAATATATAGTAAGTTAACGATAAAAGTATCCATCAAATATTTGTCTGCATGGTTGAATAATCTATGTCGGAGTAAGAAAATAATTTAAGAATAATAATTTACGTGGAAGCATGGTTCGTATTCGTAGTCATAGATCATACGATGTGTTCTTCCGATTAAATTAATTTTACATTTTTATATAAATGTGTAATATGACCAATGTTATGAATTTTTTGTTCTTTATATAGCACTAATAAAGAGCACTAGCTTAGCAATTTTATGTATTTTTTTTAGCCTTTTAAAAGAAACAAGATAGGTTTTAGCTTTAGCCTTCGGTTTATTCGGTTTTCAAAAATCAGTTCCGAAATAAAACCGAAAAAAATATCGGTTTGTTCGGTTCGGTTTTCAGTTTATTCAGTTCAGTTTTGGGTGAAAAAAATATTTCCAAATTCAATCCGAATAACCCAAATAAACCGAATAAATCTGAAAATTCACCTTTCGGTTCGGTTTGTTCAATTTATTCGGTTTAATTTACACCGAATAAACCAAAGCGAAACATGATTTTTGACAATTATTCGGTTAACCGAATAATAATTCAAAGCGAATCGAACTGAACCAAAAAACGAAAAAAAAATAAAAAAATTCCGATCGGTTTATTCACCTAAAACCGAACAAATCGAAACCAATCTAATTCAGTTCGGTTTTCAGTAAACTGAACCGAATGCCCAGGGCTGATAGGTTTACTTGTGGTTTATATACCCTTTTCACCTGTTAAAGCAACACCACTCAACTTTTTTCTTTTTCCTCGAAAAGTCGAAAATAAAATAAAATATTACAATTAAGACCCTCCAAATAGCTGCTTTTGCTCAAATAGGGTGAGAAAGGTTTAAATCTTAACCTTAGGGCTAGAGGTTCTTCTTCTTCTAAAATTTACAAATAGTAAAAAGAGGAAGAACAATAAAAGCAACAATGCCACAGGTATGAACTTCCACAGCTTCTCATAACCCATTTCTCCAAAAACACTCTTTAACTCATTCTGTAGATCAACAATGTTTCTCTTAGACTGCACATACATACACATTGTGAATCATAAAATATAAGATGAACAAGTCTTGTTTCAGAAACAAAAAGGTGAAATGTGAAGAAAGAGACTTACATTTGAAATCATCTTCTTTGATACTAATTTATGTTCTTTAACAAAGATTTCTTTTGCATACTTGTAAAGTTCCACATCGAGATTGTTAAGTGATTTGATTTGATGAATGACCTCTTTAGGAACTCTTGAACGTGTCTGTAAGATGACCAGTTTTGAGAGGCCTTATCTCAATAACTTTGCTGGTTTAAATCATTTACAAATACTTTACCTTTCTGGTAAAATTTGCTGGAGAAAGTCTTTTCAAGGAGTTGACCCTTCTGGTTCCTTGAGACTTCCTTAGTTGAGTAATGCAGCCTTCATAGACTTCCATAAGTGTTTTTACAGTCATCTGTAATGGATCATCAATAGATAGATGAAGTAATATCACACCAGATCATGTGTTGATCGTAAATCTCAAAAGAAAATCTACTTACATTTCCACTCTTAGCTTCTAGCTTATTCGATGCAACTTTAGATGTACCATTCTGCAATGTCTAAGGCATTTTTAGCAAGGAAAATACAATTGGCAGTAGAACAAACAAATTATTACCTTCTGCAGCAGGACTTTACCTGAATATTACGCTTATCTGACCCTGATTCTGAAACTGTAACACTTGCTTCTGAAGTATCAAGAAAATAAAGTTGAGAATTTGGTGAGTGCAAATACAACACTTTGTTAACTTGAATTTAGATATAGCAAAAACAATAGAAAGCCTAGGATGTATCCACAGGAACTGTCATATCATCAATCTACTTACTCTAAGTAACACATAAATGTATCAAGAAACAAGTCTCAAACAAAAGAGAAAGTCTTTGTAGAGGGCAAGAGAATCTTTAATGATGACAAATTAACAAGAAAACGTTTTTTACTAAAACGATATAAACAAGACAAATTAGCTAACAGAAATCAAAATGAAATTATGTATTTGGACTTCTAAAGCCGAAAACTAAAGTGATAACCATCTCAAGTCAACACATTAATCATACATCCAGAGCCGAACTCTGAGAAAACTGAACACTAGAGTGATCCATTACCCTCAATCTATGTTGCTAGGTTCTTGTCAGAAGAACGGCAACAGTATGAAGAAAAATTGATAAGTAAGAAAGTTACACCAACCTGATCTAGATGTTTTGGTATTCGCAGTTGTATTTGCTGGTACCACTTGAGACAGCAGTTGAGAACCCACTACATTAGCAAAAAGTGATGCAGATTCTCTGTGCTCCTCTGTCAATCCAACATACAACATGCTGTCCAGCCTCCTCTGCAAAATCAAAAAAAGCTTAAAGAATCTGCTGATTTTTAAAAGAGCAATATCAAGATGCACATGTGTAACTAACTACCTTGGCGACTTGGAGAACATGCTCACCAAGGCTTTTGAACTTGTGCACACAATGCCGAACCTCATGTGCTTCTGATAAACGGGAGTTATTTGTCAATCCTGCAATCTGTGAAATGAAATGAAAATGCTCTGGAGATCTCTAATTAATAACTTGAAAAAAGCAAAACAAACAACACGAATAAAGTACCTGAAATGTTGCTCCATTATGAATAATGTCATGAGCAATAGGTGCATCAAGATATTTGTGTAAAGGCATAAGCATCTCCTCCATATCATACGGGTTATCATCCTCAATGATAACTACGCCCTTAGCTTTTCGTGCATCTCGCTACAAAAGGCCAAGCATGAGCATCAAGCTTTAGTTGACAGTTCTATGTGCTCTTATCATGTATGAGCTTAAAATCTGTATATGTACATGCAACAAAATAAGAGGAATGGGATAGGTTGACATACCCGAGCAAACAGGTCTTCTCTCATCCAGGGAACTAGGTATTTCCATGGCCATATGTCTAATGTGCTTATTACATTACCCTTGCGTATGCGGCCAGACATCCTAATGGCAGAAGTTAAATTGGGATGAACCAAAAACCTAGCAGCTACCTCTACTGAAAATTCATAAGTGCTTAACACACGGGCAATAGGATCCCGAACTATTGTCATAACCGAAGTTTTCTCCCTCGGAAGCTTGGCCATCAAACTGTAGTCATCATGTGTGGCCAACAACTTGCACTTTTCCTTCCTGTAAATTTACATGTCAAAACAATCTTTAACTATCACTAACTACAGTGATAGTATAAAAGGAGAAATGTACCAGATGATTAACAAACAAGATTAAATACAGCTTAACGAGGATGGATTTAGTCTAACAATTTACAGCAAAATGATTGTGTTCAACGAGAAAAACTAGTCTAAGAAATAACCTTGGATTGAAGTGAAGCTTATCGTAAGATCGAGGACATTCCTCAGAGGTATCATATAATTTCCTCAAGAAACTACAAGAGCAAACACACAGCAGCAATGAGCAAGCCAATAAAAAGGAATCATTCGATTTAATTAAGTCAAAACTTTTAAAGTAAAATCACCAATGAAAATAAGTCCTGCCTCCAGTTCTAGGAACATGGAGAAAAAAGAGCAAATCCTGAAGGGAGCGTTTGTCTTCATGTAAATGTTCTTCACGAGACGAAGAAGAATCAGCCCATTTTTTCACAACTCTTTCGCAATGACCAAACTCAAACTCCGCAAAGGAGACAGAGATAACTAATAAATGTAAATTGCAAGTTAAAACAAAACAATCATAAACAAAGTTCAAATTATTAACATTCAAACATATACCTGCGCTGAGAAGAAGTATCAACCCCAGAGCTAAAAGCTTCGAAATTTGCATTATACCTCGATTCCAAACCCTACAGTGATCACCAAAACGAGAAAGAAAAATAATCAATTTTTAGTCAAGAGAAACAAAACCCAGAAAGGAAAAAGAGAAGCAAAAGGGACCCAGAAGATCAAAAGGAATTGATTACAAAAGAGAACAAAGGAAGAAGGAAACAGAATCCAAAGGCCTACGTGTGTGTATTGTGGAATCGACAGATCTCGTGCTCATAAATTCCCTCGATCGCTATCTACTTAGGCCATACGAAACAACAAGGAAAGGTGTTGTTTTGTGATTGAGAAGGATGAAGAAGAAGAGAGATTGTGTGCGCTCACGAGATTTTCTCTTTTGTTTCTCCCCTCCCAGATTACTAATTGGGAACATCCACTCTGAGAAGAACACTTACTAATGCGGAAAAAAATGATTCAGCCAATCCAATTGCAACACGTGTCATTATACATAAATTATTATTCCCACTCGATCGAGACCAATGCTTCTTTTTTTATGGGAGTAATTAGTGGTACTTTCCAGTTTAGTTCGATTATGTGAGGATTATGAAAAAACAATTACTATATACTAAAACGTTTCGTGAAAAACACTAACCCAAAATCAATTTTTACATTGAATAATCGTTGGTTACGTTTCAACAACATTTTAATTTCTTTTTAACTTTCAATTAACCTTATGTAAATCGTTTCATGTGTAATGGATGATGAGTCATTGTTCTAATTTCAAAAGCAGGAAGAAATGGGTTGTGATCTCGATGCTAATTAAGTATGAAATTAAATAAAAATGTTTGAATCATAATTTAAGAAATTTTTTAAAGCATATCTAAAAAAGTCATATTAGTACATGGTAAATTTTCTTGGATTAGTCTTTTGTTATTCACTTCTCTTGTCCTAATTCAAAAGCATATTGTTGATTCATGTCTGATGCTGATGGTTAATACATTTTGTCATATTTTATACTGTAATTATCATTTTATGTAATTTATAGTTAGAATATTTATAACATAATAAAGGATATGTACACATAATTTCATATGTGTAATTTACAAATATTAAACATCAAAATATATTCTAACTTAAATTTTGTGTGTATGTTTCTCCACCTCTACTTTTCTCAAAAGTATATAAATATTAAAATCTCTAAAAAGGCACAAAGATATACAATAAATTGCTGTGAAAAACGAGGTGTTAAAAATAATAATAATAATAAAATATCATATGCAATGTTTTAAAACTCGTTAACATATTCGTTGTTTGAATTTCTTAGTGGGCCTAATACGCTTATTTCAAGCCCACTCTATACTGTATTATTCAACTTAGAAGTGACTATTAAGCCCAATCTGTCATTTAAGCGGTTTAGGATAAATCAAACGCAGGAAATAAATTTGCCAATAAACCAACAATGTGCAACATCTAACTCATCTAAACACTAGAACCTTATAAACTTAACCTCTATTATTTTTTAGAGATAAACTTATTCTAGTAAAGCTGAAAAATAATTTTAATAATAAATTATACATGTTATATTATTGGATTATCTCTTACATTATTTTTAACAATTATTCTCAAAAATCCTACCACTTTGATGATTAAATATAGAATGTTCTGTTTTTTTTTAATCATATCCCAAACTTGTTGGAACTTTGACACGTCAACAAATTTAATTAATAAGCGCTTAGTAAGTTGACTTTTAAATGCAAATTGCAAAACAAAATCGCGACAAAACCAGTTTGCTCATCTGGCTTTAGGTCGGCTTGAGTTCACATTTCGCATAAAAGATTATGCACATGTCGACATATCAATGTACCATCTCATTTTATGGTATTTTCAATACCTTCTCTAAAATAATCAGATTCTCTAAAATCTAAACACCTAATAAAAATTTACTTTATTTTCTTACCGAAAAAATTTATAATCTTAACTAATAAAAATATTATTTTGGTTTTGAGTAATTCCTTCTAATACCATCATTTATAGTTTTTAAGATCAAATTACATTATTTTTTTAATTAGACATAAATATCATTTTTTATTAAAATCGTATATTTAATGTTAGGGTTGAGTATTTATAAGTGGTTGAGTTTAATTTTTTATTATTTGGATTTAGTATTTAGTGGTTGGATTTAGTATTTATTGTTTAAGTTTTATGTAATTTCTCAAAAATATATTCTAATTTTTTATTTAATTGAATTATTAAATAGTAATTTTGTTTTAAATTAATTTAATATTATTTGTGGAAATTAAAATTAATTTGATAGTATCCGTAGATATTTTTTTATATCTAAAAATACGTATCCCCATCACACATTCGCATAAAACATATATACATTCGAAACCGTAAACGTTACATCTCTGGGTTATGAAGTCATGTACACATACATAACAAGCTTAGTCATATATATGAAATCAATATAAAAAAGTTTTGTTAATTAAATTTATGTGCAATCGTAAGCAGTTTGAAGAGACAACTAATATGCAACTAAGGCCACTCTAAATCCGACTTCCCAAAGGAATAAATAATTTATTCAGTAAACAATGATAATGCTAACCCTCCAAAATTAATTAGTAATACATATTACTAATTAATCATCGTTCTTACGTAATCAAAATGACACGTTGTCTATATGACAAAAATGACACGAGAAACATCTTTAAACCCAAAAAAAAAAATGACACGTTGTCTATATGACAACTAATACGAGGGTAAATCGGGCATTTCAAAGGATTATGGTAACCTTTGGGATAAGCGAGAGAATATAAAGATGCGCGCGGCGAAAATGGATTCTTAACAAATTTAAAATATAGCGATGGTCCTGATTGGTTACAGTCACTCATAAACACTGAAAGCATACCTTAATTTGGTGTAAGAAGCCTATATCCAAGCAAGCGGTTATGCTCTTTTTTATTTTCTCGATATTTTGTATGTATTTTTTTAAAAC
>KE159320.1:60469-83053 GCA_000411055.1 Leavenworthia alabamica
AGGTTTTTAAGCTCTTCTCATTTGCGAATCCTCATATGAGAACGTTTCATCTCTCTTGGATCTCTTTCTCTACATGTTTTGTCTCTACATTTGCGGCTGCACCACTTGTTCCAATCATCCGGGAGAATCTCAACTTAACCAAACAAGACATTGGAAACGCCGGAGTTGCCTCTGTCTCCGGGAGTATCTTCTCTAGGTTGGTGATGGGAGCTGTGTGTGATCTTTTGGGTCCCCGTTATGGTTGTGCTTTCCTTGTGATGCTTTCCGCGCCAACGGTGTTCTCGATGAGCTTCGTNTCCGCGCCAACGGTGTTCTCGATGAGCTTCGTCAATGGAGCTGGGGGGTTCATAACGGTTAGGTTCATGATTGGTTTCTGTCTGGCGACGTTTGTGTCTTGTCAATATTGGATGAGCACTATGTTCAATAGTCAGATCATTGGTCTGGTGAACGGGACAGCAGCCGGATGGGGAAACATGGGCGGTGGCATAACTCAGTTGCTCATGCCGGTTGTGTATGAAATCATAAGGCGTTGTGGTTCCACAGCGTTCACAGCTTGGAGAATCGCTTTCTTTGTCCCCGGTTGGTTACATATTATCATGGGAATCTTGGTGCTCACGTTAGGTCAAGATCTCCCAGATGGGAACAGAGCTACCTTGGAGAAAAAGGGAGAAGTTGCTAAAGACAAATTCGGAAAGGTACACATATCTATCTATATGAATATGTTATCAAACCATTTAGGCTACGTAAGGTTTAACTCAAAACTTGGTATAAATGGTGTAGATTATGTGGTACGCCGTTACAAACTATAGGACTTGGATCTTCGTTCTTCTCTATGGATACTCAATGGGAGTTGAGTTGAGCACTGATAATGTTATCGCTGAGTACTTCTTTGACAGGTTTGTTATCGTTTTTCTTCATTAGAATTCAATAGAAGACAACACCTTTGATATAGTACTAAACATAAACTAAACATATGTATGGTTTGTGTATAGATTTCATTTGAAGCTTCACACAGCTGGGATCATAGCAGCTTCTTTTGGAATGGCCAATTTCTTTGCTCGTCCAGCAGGAGGCTACGCATCTGACTTTGCAGCCAAATACTTTGGGATGAGAGGGCGGTTATGGGCGTTATGGATCATTCAAACGGCTGGTGGTCTCTTCTGTGTGTGGCTTGGCCGTGCCAATACCCTTGTTACTGCTGTTGTAGCTATGATTCTCTTTTCTTTAGGAGCACAAGCTGCTTGTGGAGCCACCTTTGCAATCGTGCCTTTTGTTTCCAGACGAGCCTTGGGGATTATCTCAGGTCTTACTGGAGCTGGAGGAAACTTTGGGTCAGGGCTTACACAGCTCATTTTCTTCTCAACATCACAATTCACAACTGAACAAGGGCTAACGTGGATGGGAGTAATGATAGTTGCTTGCACGTTGCCTGTAGCTTTAATACACTTTCCTCAATGGGGAAGCATGTTCTTTCCTCCATCTAATGATCCAGTCAAAGGTACGGAGGCTCACTATTATGCATCCGAGTGGAATGAGCAAGAGAAGCAAAAGAACTTGCATCAAGGAAGTCTCCGGTTTGCTGAAAACGCAAAGTCTGAGGGTGGCCGCCGAGTCCGCTCTGCTGCTACACCACCTGAGAGTACACCCAACAATGTTTGATCGTACGAGCCACAAGGAAGTGAAGAAGGATGGTCACATAGATATATAATAATATGTTATATGTTCCTAAGTGATAATAAATACAAATATTTACAGATTTCATGTGTCATTAAGTTAAATTAAGGAAACAACATTGGATTAAATTGGTAACTTTGACTTATATGTAACTTACCACATTATATTATTAATAAAGCAATCAATATTATAACCGAATCATATAAAATTCCACGATTTTAAATCTGCCCTGGCGTTTCCAAAAATATTTTTTTTTTGTTGCCGGCGGCGTTTCCAGAGTTTAAATGTTGATTTTGACTCACAATTATATAATTGATTAAAAGATATGGTCAAATTGATTTGCAAGTATTTGATAGCTACACACACATTTGACAGTTTGTGATATCATCAATAAGTTGACTTATCAGGTATAAACACATTATATAACTGTTTTAGGTATATCATCAATCAGTTGACTTCTTAAATTTGGACAGGGGGACTTTGTCTTTTATCAAACGTCAACAGAGGGAACAACGGACACGTCAGCATGATTCATTTATACCCATGGTTTAATTTAATTTGTTAAAGAAAAAAAAAATAATAATAATAATTTGTTAAAGGTTTTTTTTTTCCCAACCCATTAACAAATTTACAAGATCCATTAATGAATAAAAATACAAGCCCATTAGCCCAATATTCTAATAGGTGGAAGGACACATGGTAAATTAACTACTGCTCCACGCAAAGACAGGACCGCTTTGCCTAATAATATGTGGCTTGTCGTTTGATTCACCGGAGAGGCACCGCCACCATGCTCTGCACGCCGCTCCACCACCATACTGTACCTGGGAGGAGACGCTTCACGTCGATGGACGTCGTCGGGGACGATTTATCGGGCTAATCGGACCTCTGAGTCGAACGGCTTCCCTTTGCTACAAGCCCCAAGTTACCCAGTTCCTAAAAAGTCGATTTCAATTACAGAAATGCTAAGTTTTTCAAATTCAAAAACCTTATATAGCAACCACATTCCACCAGTGACAACCTCATTGGACAACATACAGTATTCTGCTTCTTAACCTGATCCTCTGTTCTACCAAAAGCTTCAGAGATAGCTTTGATAATGGAACCTTCACCAATTCCCAATTCAACACCTTCATGAGCAGGTGCAATCTCATTAGCCGCAAGATAAACAGTAGCAACCAAATCTTCAGGACTAGTGGCAATTACAGTTGTCAACATGTTACATAAAATATCAGTGATCACAATTCGACCAGTCTCATTTGAAATCAAGCGAAAGCTATAAACAAAAACGGTACTTTCTCCCCTTTCTCCCAAAAAGTCACTTTTTTAGGATCGATATCACTGGGCTTCTTCTTCAACAATCCAATTTTGCTCTTCATTTCTTCAATTCTCTCAGTCTGACTCAAAGACCTAGACTTTTTCACTCCTGTCTTTGAATCTCCCGCAATTGACGGCGTATCCGAATTGGATTTTGATGAATCAGAAACTGGATCGTCCATAACAAGGGCTTTAGCCAAATCAGCGTTTTGGGTTTCCTCAATTTTCCTTTTATTGGGTGAGCGAGACGAAGCAGAAGCCTGGGGAGTCTTCTTTTTAGCGGCTGCACGAGCATTGGACATGAGAGCATCAAATGCAGAAGGGCGGGAAGAAGACATAGCTCTGTGGCACAACCTGAAGCTCAAAGGACAATTCAAACACAGCAAGACGGATGATAATTGACAAAACTGGGTCTTAGTAGAGAGACAAGGTATTAATCTAAAGTAGTTCGATGCTCGAATCGCTAGCATCAAAAAAATAGAAAAAACGAGAACGAGAAGAAGGCTTTAAAAAGCACACGTGGCAATAATAAAATTCTTTAACTCTGTTAAAAAAAGTTATCAAAATCATTACATCATTAATTTACATGTTTCCTTCATCCTAAACTAGACTGTGATACATAGAAGAAACATAAGAAATAAACAACTCATTTCCTCACTCTTTGGCTTTGAACACGATGAGCATATTCTTGTTTTTGTACAACCAACACTGAAGCTCTTGAAGGATATTCATCTGATGCTAAGAAATCTCCAATAGGTCCCAATTCATTGAACTCTGTCCACTCATTTATCCCATTAGTAATCTCAGTACCTATTCCACTCCCTCTTCCCACAATAAACAAGTCATACTCTTTTGCCATTTCTCTTAAGATATGTGAAGTATCAGATCCATCTGAAACTGCCCTATCAATGTATGTCACATTGTTATTTTCATTGATGTTGGATCCAATAACTTTAGCCACACTCTCCTTCAGCTTACTCATTTTGAAGCTCTGCTCACATTCCTGGTTCTCCACTTCTTGAATCGTTGGAAGGAATCTTATGATCGTTAGATTTATTCGTTTTTCTCTCTTTCTCATTCTATTTGTTATTGCCAAAGCTTCTCTATCGTCTCTTCCACCATTAAAAACTAAACAAATCTGTAGACATGAGAGCTTATTAGGTTATATATACTAATCTGCAAAAAATTTCAGACGTGTTATATATTTGGGAATAGCTAGCTACCTTACTGTGGAACTCAGTCATATAAAACTCCATGATGGGTTTGCGATAGATGAAGATTCCAACAGAGCATGGGGCACGTTTGAGGACGTTGAGGTTGACCATTCTAAGGGTTTCATCGTTGGAGATAATCGTGGATCGATCAACGGACCATGTTCGATGAAAAGGAAGCACAATCAGAGATAGGCTTCTAGATAAGGCTAGCCAACAAATGTCCTCATGCATGTGTTTGGACATGGCTACGGAAGTGAAAATATCCAACGATATATATTCATTAAAATGTTTACGGAAGCGACGGAAGGAGCTTAGGACATTGTCGGAACAAGAAATACTTCCGGGTTCTGGTTTTTGCAGCTGGTGAGAAATGAACATAGGCCTGGCTTGACCCACAAGTTCAATGAGGTGAAGTATATTGCACGTCACTGGAGAATTTTTTGATGGATTAAAAGCTTCCAAAAGGTTGATCATCGAAGTTATGTGATCAGATTTGTAGACGCACAAAAGACATTGAAGCTCTGCGCCATCTTTCAAGATTACTAAATCTCTTCTTCGGTAGCATTTGAATCTTTTGGTTGGGTCATGCACAAGCTCCACGGCCATTGGTATAAAGATAGAGTTCAAGAGTATGAAGGTAGCCATGATTGTGAAAACTTCGGGCCTTACTTGCTGTTAATAAAGTCAAGATGTTAATAAAATCGTCTTATGAATTAATATTATATAGAGTTGATTATTGTAAACGTACCTTTTTCTCAACCGCATATGAGAAGTAAGCTAGCTCGATGATGCCCTTGTTACTAAGAACAAGTGCTAAAGCAAAAGAGTCTCTTAAAGGCATTTTGAAAGCATAGGCTGCTATGGTTGTAGCAATAAATTTTGTGGCATTCACAAATAGAATAAATGAGATAACCTCATAAAGTTGACCTTCCATTCGTACGATGTTTCCACACTCTTTGAGTAACCATAAGAAATCTACTTGCATCATGCTTAATGCAAAGAGTGGTAAGATAGTTCCAAGATTAAAGCTCTCAAACTTTTGAACCAAACTAGAACCTAAAGGATAACCACTTGGTATAGACAAGCCAAGAGTAAACGATCCAGCTGGTGCAAAAAAGTTGATATTATCAAAGAAATGGAAGGAGAAGAACGCAAGTGCCAAAATCGAGAAAATATAAGAATCCTTGACTGGTCTCCCTTCTGGTGTTTGTTTGATTATCCAAAACATAGCTGGTCTCACAGCATAGACAATAAAGGCGATAAAGACACAGAGACATATGCTTTGGTAAACACCATAATATCCTTCCCAACGAATAGCATTCACACATGTTACAACAAAAGCCATCATGTCTGTTGTCATAGCTCCAGAAAGTGCTATCCTCCCAAACTCTGAGTGTTTGATCTTAATGTCTTTTACGAGTGTGTCTATGCTTGTGAAAGCTGATAAGCTTTGAAAGAATATGATCAATCTGTATTCCCTAACTAACAAGCTTATGTTCCCTTTATATTGTCTCCATCTAAAAAGGAAGTTGCCACACATCAAAGGTACAAACATTGTGACGAACCCAATTGCTCTTGATTTTTTCTCCATTTTTAATGTCACTCCTGCATCCATGGTTACACCTTTGAGGAACCAATATACAATAAACCCGAAAGCCCCTATTGTCTCGGGGATCTTTGGTCTGTTATCATCAGGGAAAAATATTTGATGGAGCCAAGACTTTTTGGTTACATGACAAGTTTGACCTAATATTACCCCTGCCTTCAACAACAAGACATTACATTTAGAAATCTGCATGCATCTTAATGGTTGAAATAGATCAAAACGTGAGAGGAAAGATATAAAGAAAACTCACGATTATCGTATAGGTGAATCTTGGTACAAGAATACCGATTTTATTGCATAAGATATCCAAGAACCGCCATATAAAGAAAAGAGAAAACATCAAAATCAAAAGATTAGGTAGTGGATATTCCCAAAACTTCATGTCTTGTGACTTGTAACTCAAGTCTTCCCATATACCATGCGAGTTTAATACGTAAGGAATTGTCTCGCAGAAACGAGACGTGTTCTTGTCATTTATGAACCCTCGCCATGCCATGTTCCAATAATTCATGTCCAAATCATTATCCATTTTAGGGGAAAGGAATAAGAAAAGGTTGGTGAAGAGAAAAGCTTTGTGATAAAGATGTAATGGAATGGTTTAGGGTTTGTAGTTTTAATTGGGGGAAGAAGAAGACTAGGAAGGATTTGTTAAAGTCAAAAGACCAGCAAACAACAGATATGAATCTCAAGAGTTAATAAAGCATTTTAAGATAAAACAAACAAACAAACAAATAGTCAATAATTAACAATTTTTTTATATTCTTTTTATAGCTATGTTATTTATTGAATGCCAACTTTTTTAAATAAAAATAAAATGTTTTATTAATTGTCAAGTTTGACCACACGTATGACTATACACTGTTTATTGCATTTAATTACACACTTTCTCAGAAAAATATTTGTGTTTTGACATTTTATAAAAAAAATTTGATGAAATGTTCGCTTAAATAACTAAGCAATTTAATAAATTTAAATAACTAGAATGCAAACAAAGCAGTGGCATAAACTAGTATAGATCATAAGAGGAATTTGCAAGCATTAAACATCGACTAGATCCCTAATTCTAGGGTTCGAATTCGTACCAGTCTATTCATGTTCTCCCTTAGAAATCAGCGATGTATGAAGTTTGACATGAAAGAAACGAAACGCTACATCTCTCAATTTCTGCAACCAATACAATTGATCGAATGATCGCTGCATCTTCTCTGCTTCGTATTCGCTATTCTTCTCCTGAGACTGCAACGTCGCCATCGTCCATTCGGGTTCATAGTAAAGGTTTCAAATGGGTTGTATTGTTTTCGGTTTAAAGTGGGCTTTATGTTAAAGCTTAATGGGCTGGCTTATTTTTCTAAGTTGATAGCTTAATGGGCTGGCTATCGTTATTGTTTCATTTGTCATTGAAAAAATGTATTTAATTATTTTATGGGCATTTTAATTTTTAACCTTTTTCGCTATTATTTTATTTTATCTATTTTACCCAAAATAAATATTTTTCTTATCTATTTTATTTTAAACATGCATATTTCAACAAATTGAACCAATTAAATATAAAACATTATAATCCAAAAAAAAAATATGATAGGAAACAAGAAGAAAAAAGAGAAGAAACACACACAATCAATAATATCAAATTTGCACACAAACTTAAACTCAACTCGATCAAATAGTTCAAACTATATACGAGTATTACATAATACTCTCTTGAATCCATCTAACGAGCTCGTAGTAACGTTGATCATCACCGGCGTACACACAACCTTCAACGTACGTCTCATCGACCTAAAAATCCACGTTTTATAGCTCACTCTAGCCGTTATATACACTTCCATTTCTATCATCCCTTTAGATTTTTCAGCTCTCAAGTCCTTAGCATTAAATTTAGACAATGCTACATGGTACGACACAAGCTGTGTCTCAATCCTCGTTTCGTTCTTAGGACGCTGTTTAAAAGCAGAGATCTCCTTGTGAGCCACAGATTGGTTATGATGAGCCGTGGAAATATGCATGGAGTGGTATCTTACAGAGATATGTTTCTCAGGGTTGTATGAGTTGATTACGTAGTTGAATTTGGCGTTAATGTGATCGTCATTGCCTATAGCAAAATCTTGAACTGAGGCAGCTTCTAACGTATATGTGAGTCGCTTAGGTTTAAGGGTGAGGTATGTGATCAATATGGCGAGACCTACAAGAAGTCCCAAGAAGATGAGTGCAACAATGATGCATAGGACAAGGTTCATACGTTTCCCCGGCAGGGTTTGTGGTGTTGGACCTGTAGGTTGCGTTCTCCGAGGCGGTTGGTTTGGAGGAACCTGCCTCATCAGAGAAGATTTTGATGTATTAATTTGAACACTTTGCTTAAGGTTTGAGTCACTATATATAAAGAGACTAACACGGCCAAGTAAGATTCTTTGCCTTTGTATAAAGATTACTTCCAAAACTCTTAACTATTTAGCATTGCTTGTGAATAAATCAAACCTTGGAATCTTGAAGATTCCTACTTTTTATTTTTTTGGTTGTTTAATTCTTTGCTTCTTGGTGTAACGTTATATCTAGAACTAATTTTGATGTCAATAACATATTTTACATGTAAATTTGAAGGTACTTGACTTGGTACCGAAAAAAATTTGAAGGTATTTTAGTGTAGTCCAATAAAACTTTAAACGTGACGTATGAAAGAAAGTGATCGGTTGATCAGGGTGTGATGGCTCATACCGACCAGATCTTTCAGCTTTTGATCGATTAATCAAACTGGTTTCTGGCTGACATATCTTCTATAAAATCAATATAATTTCCTATCCATTGGTCTGGCCAACTTCAAATCCAATTAATTCTATAAAATTGTAAAAAGTCATTTACTATATTTTAAGCATATGTAATTCTAATAAATTTGTTGTGTTTTTTTTTTATAAATCTTTTGCGCTGTTAATATAGTTTCGATACTATTTAAATATATATTGATTAATATATAAAAAATGACAATTTTAAAAAATACCACCAAATTAATTTTAATTTTCACAAATATCATTAAAATTAATTTAAGATAAAATTACCATTTAATAATTCAATTAAATTAAAAATTATATTATATTTTTGAAAAATTACATAAAACTCAAACAATAAATACTAAACTCAACCACTAAATACTCAACTCATATAATAAGAACTAAATCCAACACTAAATACTCAACTCTAACATTAAATTAAGAATATGATTTTATTAAAAAATAGTATTTATATCTATTTATATCTAATTAAACTCAACCACTAAATACTCAACTCATAATCTATAAATAATATTATTAGAAGGAATTACTCTATAGAAAATTGATAGTACAATGGGTGTTTACCCAAAAAATATGGAGATGCAGAGATTGCTTTTAAAAGGAGAAGAAGATGAAACACTAACCATCAAATGTGTCAAATCTATGAAATCCATTAGACTAATAAATATATATATATATATATATATAATTTTTGTTTGGTCAAATAAGACTAAATATATATTAAACACTTTATTTTCTCGTGTGTGTTTGTAGAAACAGAGTTATTGACAAGTGATGCAGAAAAAGGGAAAATATAATGGAAATGAAAAAAAGAAAAAGAAGTGAGTGGATGCTGAGCATTGAAGTTGGTCGCCGCATATTCCCTTCGCAGATTCTTTCTCCACCACCAACTATACTCACTATATACACACGTCCGAATGTGTGTATTAGTATATATATTTCTATATCATATATTCATATATACTTCACAAAACCCTCAGAGAAACACATGTAAAATAATATCAACTTATACATATAAGCAACACCAATAGGTTATTCTATTCGTTGAAATATATCAACGAAAAAAAAAAAAAAAAANTTTTTTTTGTGAGTTTTTATATTAATTACGAAAGCACACTTTGTAATACAAAAAAAAGCATGTATCGTCATTATGCAATAACTCTTTTCAAGTTTTAGTACACGTGTCACATGCAACTTCTATAAAACTTCTCTTCATGTACCTCTCACAACTTCACCATCTCTCACTCGAAAGCCTTACTAACAATAAGAGCAGCTACCATCTCAAGATGAAGATCTTCTGGTTAGTTTTTTTTTAATGATGATTATGATTATCATGTATTCTTTTGATCTTGTCATTAACCAGTATAAAGATATCACCAACAGGTGTTATAGGGTATACCAGTACGTAAGAAGAATTGAAAAACATGTTTGGACGCGGAGAGAGACCAAGATTTGAACCAACTTTAAAACGTACGTGTTGGTCAACGGCAACCACAATGGACAATAGTAGTTGAACATTATATCTCTTTTTTTGTCTTTCACCGGGCAATTTCGGAATCTTTGGCAATGTTTCTCTTGTTTTTTAATCTTTTTGTTATTGTTGATCTGTTTGTGTAGTAGCGCTTGTTATATTTGGTTGAACAGAACATTTTACTTGTTCGATTCTTTCGAACTTATGAATTTGTCTTCAAAGTTGAGACTGAAAGTATAATATATAGTCTCACGAAGATTTATATAATCTCAAATTCGTGAATTCGTGTCGTGAACTCCACAGTTCTCAAGTTGAATTCGTGGTCAATGCTCTGATTCTCAGATTAAATAGAATTTTTGTGATCCGATGTAAAAACTAAAAAACTTGCTTCCTATTTCAACAAGAAGGATGTAATATACTACAACCTGATTACAAGACAGAACACAAAACGACATGTAACATAGTTATAGAAAACATACTTTCTAAAGTTAGACCATACCCTAACTGTCAAGTTTGAGGAAAAAAACATTACAAGAAAGCTAAAGCCTACAACGTTTAGGGAAAGGAAGTTAACGTTTCCTCGTACCATGAGTTACATAGTTAGTAACAGCTTTAGAGCCTTCAGCAACGGCGTGGCGGCTAAGCTCACCGGGTAAAACCAGCCTCACCGCTGCTTCGATCTCCCTCGAAGACAACGTCCTTCGTTTAGTATAATCGCATAACCTCGCCGCCTCCTTTGCTATCCTCTCAAACATATCTCCCATGAACATGTTCAGTACCGTCATCGCCTTTGACGTTATGCCTAAATCTGGATGCACTTGCTTCATCACCTTATACACATATCTCCTATATTCATCTCCCGCCAAATCGTCTCTCTTCTTCTTCTTCTTTTTCTTTTTCTCAGACTTATGGGTCGTCTTCTTCATGTTTTCCATCTTGGAAGCGGGAGTTTTCGGTTGCTGAGGTGACTTATGGGTCTCTTTTTCGGTGCCTTCATCCTCGGAAGTGTGAGTTTCCGGTGGCTGAGGTGACTTCTTGGTCTCTTTTTCGGTGCCTTCATTCTCGGAAACGGGAGTTTCCGGTGGCTGAGGTGACTTCAGGGTCTCCTCTTCGCTACCTTCATTCTCGGAAATGTGAGTTTCCGGTGGTTGCGGTGATTTCTGGGTCTTCATTTCGGTGTCTTCATTCACAGAAGCGGGAGTTTCCGGCGGCTGAGGTGAACGTTCATCTCGAAACTCCACTGGAATCTCAACCGTAGTAACGTTTTCTCCGACGGGAATGGAGAAAGTGAGTTCTTGAGTCTCTTGATCATTCCCAGTCTCGGTCGTCACATTCGTATCTCCTTCACTAACAGTTATTTTAACAGTCTCCTCCACCACTTTCTTCTTCTTCGTCACCGAAACAACCTTCTTTGATTTTCTAGGCGCCATTGTCTTCGTTAGTTTAACCGTAAATGGTAAATGGTAAATGGTAAATGGTTAAATATAAAATAGGGAGTTACGGAAGGGTAACGGTTATTCTTGGATTGACATGTGGTGACACGTGTCGGCCATGTATCTTCACGTTGGTGTTTAACTCTGGACTACGTGCCTACGTGGCAGTTTGTAAAAAGATAAGAAATGTATGATTCATACGTATATGGTTAATACCAGTAAATATGATTTTTTTGTCGTCACCCGTAAATATGATTATATGAACTGTTTTTTCTATGACCGAATAAAAAAACTGTGGCCCATATGCTAATGGGCTTACTGTAAACGAGCCCAAAGATTTTAACGGTCGGGCTTGTATAAATTGACATATTTTCACTACCAATCAAAGTAAATATGTTTTTACGACATAAAGATTAGATGGGTTATCATAATAATTCACCTATTAGTCTCCCACCTCTAAGTTCGTGATTTCTAAATCTTAGAACAAAACCTCATACCATATTTTAAGACACGAGTATGAAATTGTTAAAGACAGAAACAAGATCGATATATATACAGACAAATCAACTACACAACCAGAGTTAAACACAGGGAACATAAATTATTATAGCTATAGAAAGCAATCGATTTATTTTTTTGTTCTGAATATTTATAAGGATCGAAATATATGTGTAAAGAAACAAGAGTGTATATACGTACATAATCAAATATGAAGTCAGGCACTATTACTCCTTCGTTTCTTATGGACATGGTCTGGGTTGTGAACAAATACAGTCTCTACCTCTTGGCTTCCGACTTCGGTAGCTTCGAAGAACCGAAGATCTTTGGACAATTTTTTCTTTCTTGTCAGAGAAATTTCACGTGGTCGTTTTCTTGGCGGTGGAGGACATGTCTCCACCTCTGGAATCTTGTGATCACTTGAAGTTGGTGTACATAGAGATTCTAACAACTCTTGTTTCTTTGATGTCTCTTGATGATCTCCTTCTTCTTGGATTCTAAGTTTCTGCTCTTTTGCCTTTTCTTCTTGGGGCTCGAGAACCTTAGACATGGTCACATGGATGTGAAAGTTTCGTGGGCTTTTACCTTCCTATGGAAAAAGAATATTAATTTGAAAGTGAATTGGTTACCTTTAAAGTGATAGGCAGAGAGATAAAAGAAAGAGGAAGATTAAAGAGTGAATATTATGATACATTCATGTTTTTTGTGCAACTTAATTGTTTGTGAATTAAAAGTAAAACTTTTCAACTTTTATGTGTCAATTAGTTATAGTTAGATTCATTTGTGTTTTGCATAATAATTTAATTTGAATTTAAATTTGGTTTATTAGAAAATGTAATTTAATGTAGAAACTAATCCAAAGTATATCTCTTTAATGATATGTATAGGTACGTACAAATGATTCGCATAGGATACCATTTCATCACTTAAAAAATCATATTATTTCATTTCATTATTGATGTCCACATTCCACAACTCGCCCTTGGACTATTATATAAACCAATCAGATATTGCCATGTCATCTTCCACTTTGGTTTATTTGAGAATTGCTCTTGGTACTATAATCTTTTCTCGATAAACAAATAACTCTACAGATACAAGGCTACATGATGTTCTGTATTCAAGTTTACTTGATCAATCAAACTGAAACGTGTATATCAACTTTGTCCTCGCATTGAAGTCTATGATTTGTTTTTTTGGTTTCTTTTGATAAAATTTGGACACATTGATTGAAGTCATAGTTGATGTTGGAATTTAATGTCTGTATCGAGTGGTCGTTTACTTATATGTAAGACGTCCCGTCGCTGGCATTGGCATTCAACGTACAAGTGTGTGAAAGAAGCTAATGCACAAATTTATCTAACTATACAGAGAAATCTAATGTGGAATCAACCAATAGGATGTTATAAGTCTCATACAAAACAATGGTATGGTTTGAACAAAACATTCCCTTTTAGTTTCGGACAAGTACAAGATACAAAAGCTTCAACAACGAATTCAAAAACATTTAACTATATGACAATAAAAACGTAAATTAAAAAAAAGCAACCATCATGATATATCATTTTCTTAGAATGGCCTATTATAATAAGGGAATATAAGGGTGAATTAAAAAAACAAAAAGAATGAAATAAGAGAAGCACAAGTGACTGACGTGGTTTTTCTAAGATGCGATTGGTTTTGAAGTGGCCTTCTTAATGGCTTCCGCGTAGGTCGTGTGTTGGTATGTTAAGGTCGACTCAAGCAAGTCCCAAAGAGACGTCTTCGGGTTCCATCCTAGTTATTTGTCCACACCATATATCAGGAAACTATTTGTTATGTTTGAAGATAAAAAGATGACAAAACAAGAGGAAGATTTTACCAAGTTGACGGTTGATGATGGTCATGTCGGGGATTCTCTTATCGCTGTCGTCATAACCTTCTCCATAAAACTCTTTGGAGCTCACGTCTATTGTTGGACTCTCTATAGCTGTCTCTCCACTCACTTTTGCGTAGACCTGTTCAATTTTTTTTGTTTGGCAACATTTGAGCGGGCAATAGATAGCATCAATAATAGTATAATTTGTGACAAATTTGTTTTCACCTCAGTCATCATTTCAGCAAGTTGTCTGACTGTTACTTCATTGTTTGGGTTGCCGACATTGAAGATATGTCCATTGGCTCTCTCTGGGTTTTCCTGTTTAAAAAAACACAAGCAAAATTCAGATGCAACTTCTTTGATTACACTACAACAAACAAAATCAGCAATCAATGAAACTTACAATCATCAAAAGGACAGCTTCAATAGCATCTTTGATGTAGATGAAGGTTCTCTGTGATTCTCCACCATCCACAAGCTTGAGAGGCTCACGTCTCAGAAGGTTCTGAAAACACCCCAAAAAGTAAAGAAGTTAAAGCTGAAGCCACAAAAGGATTACGAGTCATTGGACTGAAAATGTATACTTACGTTACTAAAGCATGCTAGCACCCTAGGAACACCCTCGCTAGGACCATCAATGCCGGGGATGAAATCCATCCTAGGTCCAATCCAGTTAAANCTCTGTGATTCTCCACCATCCACAAGCTTGAGAGGCTCACGTCTCAGAAGGTTCTGAAAACACCCCAAAAAGTAAAGAAGTTAAAGCTGAAGCCACAAAAGGATTACGAGTCATTGGACTGAAAATGTATACTTACGTTACTAAAGCATGCTAGCACCCTAGGAACACCCTCGCTAGGACCATCAATGCCGGGGATGAAATCCATCCTAGGTCCAATCCAGTTAAATGGTCTTACAATGGTGAACTCGAGTCCGTTCTCAGCACCCTCAGCTGCAACCACAAACATGTGAATTAAAAACTTTTTGTTTCCAGATACATTTATCATGTAAACAAAACTGCATACCGTAGACAAGTCTCTCAATCAACTGCTTAGCACAAGCATATGACCACCTTTGCTTCTCAATAGAACCAAATATGCAAGGAGATACATCTTCTTTGAGTACATAGAATTCAGGATCCTGTTGAAAACAAGACAAACATCATTTGTTAATGAATACCAAATGAAATGATATGATCAGAGATAGGATTGATAAAGGTGGCTGACCTGACGCAGAGGATGATCCTTGGGAAGAAAGCTTCCTATAGTTTTTCCATAGACTTCACAAGTGGAAAAATGAATGAGACGCTTGTTGTTCTCTGAGCAGTATTTAACCTACATGCACAAAACCAAATAACACTCAATTTCACATCGCAACGTAAACATACCTTAAGAGGACGAGCATTACCACTGGGAGAGCATCGATGAAATTGCTGTAGATAGTGTCAAGAGGACGCGTATTGTAATCTGCTGGTGTACAGATCGCAGCTAGATTTATCGTCTGAGAAAAACAGGTTAAAGAAGACATTTCAAAATTCAAATTCTAATTTCACAAGTCCGATCAGATCTGAATCCATAATCATCAAAATCACTATCTATCACTTGGAAAGAGTGTACAGAGATAGTAAGATCTCTGTGACAAAAGAGATGCTTCACATTCTCATTCACATTAATGATTAGTCAGAAGAATTACCAGATCTGCCATCTTGATGAGTCCTTCAAGTCTAGAATCATGCTTAATGTTGATACGATGAAACTGGATCCGACCAGCCCAATCAAGCGAATCAGGCTCAAGCAAGTGCTTGATCTTATCATTATAGACATCGAGCGCAAGAACCTTATGTGGAGTCTCCGTCATCAATTTCTCACAGAGATGAGAACCAATGAAACCACCAGCGCCAATCATGCATATTGTGATTGGCTTAATCGGCTTGCCGTCCAGATCCAATCTACCGGCTCCGTTCGCCATGATAGTGTCTGTCGGTGGTCGTGGAAAAATAATGGGATCAGACTAGTAAGTCTGACAATGCAATCAATGGAGATTTCAGATTTGTGAAGAGATGAGAGATGAATATTTAAAGCGCATTGTGGGACGGAGTCATATGTGTTCCCAAATATTCCATACTCACTCCCACGTGATATTTATGAATCAGTCACGTGCGTTCATTATCAATCTACTCATTAACTACAAAGCTCTCATCCGTGAATTATCTCACATGATCTAGTCAAGTTTACAGATCCAGCCTCTGAGCTCAGATCACCGACGGTGATTGTTGACGACAAAGTCGGACCAAAACCCTATAGTGTCATGTACAGTGCTATTAAACTCCTGTGCTTATCCGTCGGTGGCCTAGTGTTGGATGAAAGTCATAAAACGAGGATAAAGGAGTGGTGAGGTTATAAGTAAGAATTAATTAGTAATAGAGTTACAACAATAAGATTACAAAGTCAAACCTCAGTGGATTCATTGAATGCTGAAAGCTTAGCTACATAAAGCGAATAAAATATGGAGAAGGAAGGCTACTTGTAATAAACAGTAATAACTTCTATAACCGCTCTCCCAACCACTATCTCTCCATTGCCCTGTGTTTATGACGTCTTTGCTTCGTCCTCCTCTTGAAGCTGAAACATTCACATCCTGAGAACCTGCAATGTCATCATCTCATTCATTATCTGCAATCTGGAACCAAATCGTTATGTTACAAAGTTGTTTGCTTTGTTAACTCACAGTCGTATTCTGCCCATCCTATCCGTTGGTGAACAATATCGTAGACCACCACTTTGTCTTTAAGAACCAAATCTGCAAAGCAATCACATCCATTAAAGAAAATAGTTGCACAGTTTCAGTTTCACTTGATCCACTTGCAAAAGTTACAAGTCATTACCTCCAAGGATTGTTATCCGACGATGCGACATCCTCTGGAAACCAATGCACCATATTGAGCTTCCTGACTGATGGTAGCAAAAGAAAAATAATCTTAAAATGAATACAGGAGAACAACTATCTATAGATTAACTCAGGATCGATTGCGAGTTAGTCTCATAAAAAGAAAGCTATGGAAACCCAACCCCTAAAAAAATCCACACACAAAGACATCCTTATACAGTAGACCTATGACTAAGAGTTTATCCTTATACTGACTAAGAGTTTACCAGCTTCAAGGCTTTTCATAGACACACTACCAATACAACTTATGTAGTGTAAGTGTATATGCTTACACTAGAAAAAATCTGAAGATAAGCTCGGGGTTGTAAGACCATTGATGCACCACCAGCGAAGCTCAGTCTAACTTCGGGAAAGACATCAACGGCACTGTAACATGGATTTAAATGATTATTTAGCAGTTACGTATTCGAGAGATTATCGTTCTTTATATATACATACATGTGAGAGGAACATTACCCAGCTGCGATATCAAAGCACTGGTAACTCTCATAGGTAATGGGACGCCCATACTGCGAAACAGCACTCGAAATCTGCAGGTTTAACGGTTTATATATCTTCTTTCTTGTAAGTTATAATAACATTTATCCCAAAATGTAACACTTGAAGACAGAAACTTCAACAATGGCAAGAAGTAGACTGAATATGGCATACAACAGTTTGGTGATTGGAAAACCTGAAGATAAAAAAACACTCACAGCTTGGATGAATGGACCATAAGCTTCAACGGGAAGATAAGCAAGAGTCGTCCCTGTATCAATTATTGTCCCATCACCAGTGGCTATTGTGAAAACAGATGGATCAATCGGTAATATCTGACCGTTCACAGCAATGGTCTGCAGGTTCACATTATAATGTGGCCTGAAATAGTTTTTTCAGCATATTATCTGAATCAAGACGTGGATTTATATACTTTAGTTTTCCTATCCCAAGTGAACAAACTACACTTTATTTCCTAGGGTCAGCTACAAAATGCATATTTCCGGATCTTATGGTTCGTACAGCAGAATGTGATAGCAAAAATTGTAAGAAATCTCGCATTTATATCTGTCTAGTGGCATTCATAATCATGGTTCTACCTCCTTGTCTTATGAAAACAAATTCTGAGAAATGTAATCTAACACAGAAGTCTTCTTCATTATGATAATAAGTACCCCCAAGGTTCAACATGTGCTTTTATCTAGGTAATATGATAAGGCTTGAGGTGTATAACAGAAAGATTGAGAACTCACTGTGCTGAAACAAGAGGGGTATAGACAGTATCTGGCCTCTTAATTTGACCTAAAACCATTATACCTCCACCATTTTTATCTCCCTTCAGACAGTGTGAGAATACTCGCGGTGCAAGTCCTTGCGTAGCAAGCTGTGAAATCACAGATAAACTCCCTTGTCCTAACCCAAAGATGCCATCTACTGCTCTCCTAGGCCTCTGTAAATCTCCGGTTTGTAAATTGCTACACCTGTTTGTCAATATTGAAGACATGCATCACATATTTGAAAGTTGAAAGACATGCATAAATCTATATTTGCTGGTAGCTTACCCAAAGACAAAGGGAGTAGAGGAATTTATAGCCAAGGTACTGGTAATAACAGTATCGAAGGACAAGAAATCCGAGATGTAGTAACCAGAAGTGCCACTTCCATCACCATACTTAAACGAATAGGAACAAAGATTGTTCGGAGAACAGCTAGATTCTGTCTGGAAATTTGAATAACATCTATGGTCTGAACATGAAACCAATGAAGCTGAGGATGAGAGTCCAGGATCAAAGAAGCTTAATTGAATCTGGAAGAGGCAAACAAGAGATATTTTAAAAAAAGATATCATTTTGCTATTGAGTAAAGTTAAAAAAAAGAAACATACTTGGAGTTCACTAGTCTTGGGACAGCCATTGCAAGAAGTGCAGCTAACCCATAAAACATCACTTCCTGTGTCTATTTGAACATTGAATTCTCTTGGAGGTGTCCCAAGTTTAACCTTTGTGTAATAAAGCCTGTCATAAATAGCAAAAATCACAGCAACAAAGTAAATAAACAAAAGTCAAAGAGACAGAATCAAAATTCTAAACCGAACACATTATGAGACAATGCTGCTAAATTTGTTTTCCTACATATAGATAATAGATCTAATTACATTACTCAACCTAACCAGAAACAAAATAGTTTATTTCATTCAATTTGGTTGGAGAGATTCTTTCTCAAATCCAAGTCTAGTAAGTGTGTTAAGTGTTTCAAAAAAATGATTTTTTAAAATTATTCTACAGATACCTAAAAAAAGAAAGAAAATTTCGAAATAAAGTGCATAAGGTTTACCCAACGAGAAATGGATCGGAGGCTCCATCAACCGGAAAATTAACAACTCCACCGACAGGAGACTGCAACAACCTTCCATGGCGAGCTGAATCAAAAGCTCTGAGCTCAGTTAGACCAAGTTCATGGTTGGGTGGAATCAACCTCTCTAATTTGAAAACCGCATCGGAGCCACAGACTATGGATGTGGCAGCATAAAAAAGTCCGGCAGCAATGATGATTATTCCTGCCGGAGAATCCACCACCATTTCTCGAGAGTGAAATAAAGATAAAGCCGCCAACCGAAACGTTTCTCTGATATTCTGATGACAACAGTCCTAAAAGTTTTACACATTTTGGTGATTTATTTAATTAATTTCGAATGAATATTATAAATTTTTGTCATTTTTTGTCATATTTTAAATTTTCGCATTTTTAGTTAATTTTATTTATGTTCATTTTTTATTGGTTGCTAAGTAAAAATTTGTTATACAAAGACTGATGTAATGTCTCTGTGACGCGTCTACGTACGAATGTAACTTTTCTGCGTAACTTATCAATGTTTAAAAATTAGGTAGAACGTTTGAAAAAAAGACATAAAGTAAAGCGTTTAGCCAATTAATCAGACACTAATTACGAAATTAATAGAATATTACTTTGCAGAATTGCCATTGTCGTAGACTAGTTCTGACTGAAGTAGTCTATAAACTAAACTAGAGTTACTCCAAGTAGTAGATTATTACTTGACTCCAATCTTAATTTAAGAAAAAGATTCAAGTCATTCGATTCTCAGATGAGAGTACAATAAGAGCAAGATCTGAAAGAGAAATAGGTGAAGAGTGATTATTAACCTCTTCTATTAGTATAAACTTCCAACACCAATATAAAATCCGAACAAATGGATTCTTCTACTCTATTTTGCTTCCACCTGAAATAATTCGAACTGAAACTTTATTGTCTTCTGTAATGATTTGAGAGAGAGAGAGGGCAGTTTGGTTACCTCTCATTGATCTTCCAAGAGAAGTGAGGTACAAGAGATGAGTTGAGATACTTCTTCTGGAGTTGCAGTTCCAAAACCTTGCCATCTTATTCTCCCGCTTTTGTCTACTAGGAGAATATACCTGAAACGTGCAACAGAGAGATCACGTAAGATTCAGGTGTATATATTATGCATCCTTAACTTGATGAAGTGGAGATTTTATGTACCCAGTGAGAAGGTTTAGAACTTTAATCTGTTTCCGGAAGTGGTAATGGTCCCCAAAGGAGTAAACAATTTGCCTCTGAAGGACACTGTTCTCGCTGTGGTCTGGTTTTTGCATGACCTGGAGAAGTAGTTTCTTTATAGGGGCCAAGCCTAGCAGCCATTTGTCTATAAAGGAAATCTGTAATTGCAAGAAAACGAGAATTGCTGAAGAGAATTGGAGAAAAAAATCAGCTGCCAAGAAAAACACTTTAAATCTGATCCAAGTATGAACATCACAAAACGATACAGGATCAATACCTCAAACAACTGAAGATCTTTCCTGTTGCCAAACGATTCAAGAAATGGTTTACTCCAAGAGCTGATCATTTTCTGTCAAATAAAGCAACCACATCCAAGCTTATATATATACTAATCAATTAGTGCTTCACCAGTTAAAAAGACTGTATCATGAAACAATTGTCTACTAAGCTTAGCAAAGCAACACATCTTTTAATGTTAATCTCTTCCAAAAGGCTAACCAAACATTTTCATGGTTCCATTGGAGAATCTAATAAAAACAAGGTGAAATTTTATGTACCTGAGAGCTTGCTCGGAAAGACAGACACACCAATGATACTTTAGGAACAGCCAAACTCTCAGTGTTAATCTCATTGCTGTTGGAAGTAATAGGCAACTTCAGGATTTTTCCATCAGAGAAAGTCACTGCTAATACCGGAAATTTGATGGCTGATGCAGCAGGAATTACAGCCTTATTTGCAGCTGCTATCTGCAAAAACATCAACTGAAAGTTAAGGAACTTCATAAATGATCACAGAGGGCAGGGCTACAAAATGTCTAAAATCAAGCATAGCTAAAGTACCAAAGAAAATCAGAAACAGCGTAATAGTCAAAGCGCGCCTAATACATATATGATTTACCCTTTAAAACTGATATATATGATATAAGTCATAGCTAATGAAAGTGATCCACCACTTAAAAACTGGAACATTGTTTGCCATTGCAGGAACACCGAATCTTGAGTCTTTGATTTAGATCCCTACCAATGAGACAGAGTAAAAGAAGTTGAATCATTACCTTACCACCATGTTCTTTAAATTCTTTCATATCAGCAAAGTATCCACGATTCATCTCATCATTACTGCCCTAAATCACAATCATACTCCACTAATTAACTTCTCATTGAAACGATATACCTAGAAACTAATGATAGATCCATCAATGAACTTCAATGAATAACAAAAAACGAATCTAGATAAAGGAAAGCTTACAGTCTATCACGTTCATCCTGAATTGCTTTCTTATTCCCAAACTGCCCAAAGCCAAAAAAACAACAGCGACAATTCATTGTACTCAACGTTTCTCCGAGAAACGAAATTAGTAATTTACTCAGAATACCTGATAGAAATCGAGGAAAGAGCGGGTAGTTGTTCTAAGAGCTGGTATTTGCGAAGTCAGAGAGACATGGTTCTCGTTGCGAGCGTTGAAGAAGAGTCCTAGGTGTTGGTTTCGATACGAGATAGCAGAGACTGATCTACATTTTTGCTTCAGGAGTCTAGTCAATGTCGTCGCCATTGGAGAAGAAGACCTTAAACCCCTATTTGGTTAAAGCAGCTATAAAATAAAACTCTCTTGTAAAATTCAATTCTATGCTTGTTGAAGGCGAACCAACCGGTTAAAACGATATTAAAAATTCTGAACCAAATTATATTTGCGGCTAATCCGATAAAACCGAGATTCCAATCCGGTTTAGAAATAATTATGTTTTGAATGACTAGTCAAAAATCAAGTTCTACAAATCCTTAAAATTATTCTTCTACTCTAATGAAAACTAAAATCAAATAATATATTTAGCTTCAGACTAATCGCTAAACCAGAGTATCCAATTCTAGAATTTAACTCTTTGTTGGCTCTCAATTTTTGTTCTTGGCACAAATATTTTGTTTTTAAGTTGAAAATTATGTTTTGGAATAATTTTAGTTACTGTATTAACGTGACAATACAAAGAAAGAAACAGATAGGTCACGACTAAAAAGTTGGAATCTAAAAAAACTGATATGAGTCAGTGGGATGGTCCACGTTAACTCTTCCAGAGTCCGGATACATTGAACCAATTGAACCAGTATCGTACTCTGTCTTTTTTCATAATAATTGATTTTTTAATTTTTGAATATTTTATAATATTTCATTTTTATTATTATTTAATAAAATTATAAATTAAATAAAATTAACATATATTAAAATAATAATTAAAAGATATTAATTATTTAAAAATTTAAGTAAATATATAATTAAAATAA
>KE159320.1:84697-96532 GCA_000411055.1 Leavenworthia alabamica
CAAAATTAAATATTATATAACGGAAATAATATAAACTCCATTTTCATATATATATATCAATTAGTCATTTTTATATTTCACAAAACAAAAAAATAGAAACTAAACCAAAATATATATAGACACTTAAAAAGTAATATGTTTAAAGAAAAATTGAGACCAAACCAATTTTAATTAATTGTTGTAAATCCGGTTATACTCCGTTCCAACCGGAAAATATTAAAAAAACGAGATTATAATTTTGTAAGTATTCCAAGTCGGGTTTCCAATTTCTACATACATTGCTTTATCGTGTGGAAGAAATACTTAGAGTGATGTACTCAATAATTGTCAAGTAGATGTCATATATAGTGACTCATATGTCTATAACTATATCTCAAAATCTAAATGACATTCTCATAAATAAACTGACTTTTTTTTTGTTTTTGTGACGATCAGTTCAGGTTTGCATAGCTTTGGTCATTCGATTTATTCGGTGTAAACGTTTTAGTTTTTTTACTTATTCGGTTTGTTTGGTTTTCAAAAATTAGTTATAAAATAAAACTGAAAAATTCGGTTTGTTCGGTTTGGTTTTAAGTAAAAAAAATAGTTTCGAATTCAATCCGATTAACCCAAATAAACCGAATAAATCTGGAAATTCATCTTTCAGTTTAGTTTATTCGGTGTAAATTAAACCGAACAAACCGAACNAGGTAAACCGGTTCGGTTTTTGCACAATCCATCATGGTCCATGGATTATTACGTTATGTTCTCCTTTATACGTTTTATTACTTTTCTTTTGTCTGATTTATAAAACTTGAAAAGATTGTATCGTTCGGGTCCCAGTATATATGACTACTTGACAAATAAATAACTTGGAAGATTCGTGTTGTTAAAGTGAGATACATCTCTGGTCTTAATACGTCAAGTCTTTGAACCAAGTTTACTCTTTAATGTTTAAGGCTCTAATAATTAACACCTTTCTTTTTCAGGTGACAGGTCGATTTGTGAATTATCTCAGTCCCATCTATTTAGGACCAGAGCTAATCAAAGATGAATGGCTTCGTGTCTGCATGCGTTGTGTTTTATGGTAGCTACTTTATATTTTTTTCTAATGAATATTTTAGTTGTAACTGTAACTGCTTTGTAAAGTAAATATAGATATTATTTATATTATTTATCATTTAGTAAATATAGATATTATTTATATTATTTATCATAAGCTAAAACGGATATTTTATTACACAATATGACAGCCTTTTAAGTTCACTACTAGTGAATCTAATCACTTATTTCTGATTACTAGCCATTGTTGATGTTGAGGAGATTTAATTAAGTTATTAGCTCATGCATTTTTTTATTTTTTATTTTACATTTTTATCTGCATGGCGACCAAGGTGTCATATCCATGGGATAGCTTCCTAGCACACGCAAGAACGATGTAAACTGTTTAACTTCGGCTAGCGCCTGTTGAGCACGCTCCTCAGCCATCGAGGCTTCGAAGTCGATGTAGAACATGTACTCGAAGTGCTTCGCCGTCCCTATGTTTGCATCATCTACGAGTCTTATAGGACAGTTATGATTCGGCCTTGATTCAATCTTCCTCAGATTGATGTCTCTAAAGGCGAAAGCAGAGAGCACCTTGAAAAGCACGCACGTGCCTTTCTCGTGAGCGAAGACAATACTTGTCTTGAACGGTTGATCTGTTCTTGGTTTGATAGGCTCACGTGCCAGCATCACAAAACGCGTTAGGTTACTCACGTTGTCTTGGATCCCATCTTCTAAAATCTCTAACCCGTATATCTCCGCGGCACGTGCGCTTGCGATAGCGGCTGTGTCGCGTAAGTTGTTGTCGGAAATGAACTTAGCGGCTACTGCTGTGTTATCAACAGCCTCACGTGCAACATTGAGTCCTAGCTTTGTAAGCGTACGTTCACACTGAGCTAGACCTTGAGGATGTGAGATCACTCGAGTTAGGTACTCTTTACGAACACCAGGAAGAGCAACTAGACAATGATGAACAGGGATCTGTACTTCTCCGACAATATGAAGACAATGACGAAGTAAAAGATCGTAGTTCCGATGAATAGAACCACCAAGAGAGTTCTCCACTGGTAAAACAGCATGATCAGCCATCCAAAGCTCAACCGCATGAAACGCAACTTCAAACTGATCGCAAGGTATAGCGTTACAGTTAGGGTAAGCTTTACAAGCTGCTGATTCAGAATAAGCACCAGGAACACCTTGATAAGCGACACGTAGTTTTGATCCATTAATAGGAGATGGAGACAAATCCGTTAAGCTAAGAGGCTTCTGCGGAACCAAAAGATTCATATCAGACTTCTCAACTGAAACGTGATTCTTTTCTAAAACTCCTGTGACACTCTTATAGCCGTTTACAGCAACAACATGATCATCTCTGCTAGAAACTTGATGCACAAGTAAGGATTCTGAATTCTCATGAAAAGCAACGTTGCTTGCTAGAAGAGCATGGGGTCGACTCTTCAATCCTGAACGACTAGATCGTGTCATCCGAGTCAGTGTCACCGGCGCCGGCTTGCTAACCGCCAACATCGGTTTCTTGGGAGAAGAAGGTAATAGAGCAACAATGGTGTCTAAAGTTGGGAAGCTAAGCGTACTCATCATTCTTACAAAAACAAGAATAATAGTTTTTTTTTTTTTAGAGGGAATACTTAGATTTTTTTTTTGTAAAGGGAAAACATGAATTGAATTGAAGATCCGAAAGTTTCTATTTAAGGTAAATTTAAAGTGACGCATTGGAATATTCAATTCTAAAGTATTCCATTTTGACACGTATCACTATCAATATAGATATAAAAAGACACTCATTTATTTTATTTTTTAATTACAGATTTAAATAAACAAAAAAAGAAAAATATACAAAACGTGGAATAGAATAATAGAATTCTAGAGAATATATTCTCTAGAAAATTCTTGGGAATGCATTTTAAGTAAAAAGATATTTGGTAGAATGGTTAGACACTAGATAAATTTGTTGTTTGATTAATTCCTTCTAATATAATTATTTATAGTTTATAAGATAAAATTATATTATTTTATTTAATTATATATAAATTTTATTTTTATTAAAATTATATTTTTAATTTAATGTTATAGTTGAATATATAATAGCTGAGTTTAAATTTTTATTATTTATGTTGAGTATTTAGTGGTTGAATTTAGTATTTATTGTTTAGGTTTTGTGTAATTTTTCAAAAATATAATCTAATTTTTAATTCAATTGAATTATTAAATTGTAATTTTATCTTAAATTAATTTTAATGATATTTATAGAAACTAAAGTTAATTTAATGGTATTTTTGAGAATTATTTTTTAAAATAAAATAATAGATTATATATCCAAATACATAAAATAACTCGATCAGTGAAATATATATACAAGTAGAATTTGTATTTCTAACATTTTGAATTTTATAAATATTTATGCTTCTAAGTAATTTCTGAATTAAATTTTAGAATAACTTTATAAGGGAATGTTTGTTTTACTCAAAACTAATATTTACTTATATAAATATAAAAAAACCCAAATCAAAATTAATAAAAACTCCGAAAATAATTATTTTGATTATACTGTTTATTTTATTACGAATTTATTATTCAATAAAATCTTATAATATTTTAGTATTTAGTAAAACATACATAAAATAAGAATCATCATAAATAATATAATTTTATGTGTTTTTTAAGATTTAAACATCATTTATCATCCTAATAAAACTATTATTTTAATAGAAAACCTCTAGAAAATAAAAACAGTCACCACTTTAATAAAATAATAAAAATATCATTTAAAAGAATACAAAATGAGTGTAAGATACACATTTTAAGGTTGAATACTTTTTGATGAGATAGAGATAGGTACATGAATCAATTCGTTTAGAGAATACATTTCACATGTTGAACTCTAATTAGGTGAACTCTCACCAAGAATAGAGCTCTCTAATTAGGTAAACTAAAAGTTACTTTTTTGAGTTATGGGTACATTTTTTTATTAATATCGGAATATAATAATAATTATAATTAACACAGTACAATGGCATGTGTTGCATCTTTTAATAACATTAAATATAATATTCGATTCATATATTTTTGTAATAGTTTATTACCCTTTGTTTAAATAATTTTATTTGATACCTTATTTAGAAAATATTAATTAAGTTTGATATTCACATTACATTTTAAAAAAATAAAGAGTTGTATAATTACGTGTTAACACCAAAATAATAAATTAAAATTTATAAGCTAAATCTCAAAATTAAAATCTCCCACTAAATTTATGAGATATACGAAATTCATATTGTTGATAAAATCATAAAATTACATTTTTACTGAAATTTTGGAGTTAATATATATATATATATATACCTTTTTTATATATAAGAATCACGATGATAAACTTTCACCGCTTGAACTCTTTATAAAAAGGCTTTTTGTTCTGGTCCAGCCCGGCCCAAAGATGTATAGACAAATGACAACGACAAAAGTGAAGGACTTGTTAGTAATTTGAACATAAGTCCTAAAGCGCGGGAAAATGATATCGAAGCTTTTCCGCAGGTATAACGTATTCACTTTATTCTGGGCTCATAAAATACCAATCTGTAATTACATATTGTAGCCATTCCTCGAAGCTCCATGGATCCAGCTTGTCATCTCATCCTTCACAAGGTAAATGATATATAGTGCCTCCTTTTGTTCAAACCTTTCCATTCAATAAACTTAAACAGAGTTTAGACCTCCACTAATGGAGGTTGATACACTTACAATAGCAAACCACATAATTATTATAAGCAAACCTATCAGATAATTGAAATCGACGACAGAGGAAAAAATGCAAAACAAATTGGAGAAATGGAAATTTTGACGTTGGAAACAAAACAACCGACTGTGTGTGTGTATAACATAAAAACGTCAAGGCGTCTGACTTTTTTTTTTATTGTTATAACATGTTTTATCCTTTTTTTTTCTAGTCTAAAAAATTTTGAACTCATAAAGCTTACTTTATGTGGGCCCATAAACGTAGATTGCTAGAGATCTTTTAGTCAACCAATTCCATTTTATTAATAAAACCCAATTGTAATTGACGAAGCCCAACAGTACAGAGCCCAATAAGTCTACTGTATTAGAATTAGAACAGTAAAAAAACACAAAAGTAAACAAACACGTGTAATGATTTTAGGCCATCTGCGTGTTGTAGAGTGTAAATATTAGAAACAACCTAGGAATTAACGGTTTTCTCTGGTTTTCTTATTAGCGTTATGGAGAATCTATTTACTTGCATCTCCAGTTTCTATGTTTTATCTACCGAATACTTATTGCAAAACAAGTGGAACGATATTTATTATGGAAATTCAATTTGCAGATCTTGAATGGTGATATGATACGAGACTAACTCTGTGGGATATATCTTTCTATTTGTAGCAACATAGTTTCCATTCATGAAACATGAAAGAGACAACAACTATAGTACCAAAAAGTTACTAATACACAGATGAAAAGAAGAGGACGCCTTAGTTTGTGGGAGTTACTCAAGCTTAACAGAGCGGTAGATGTGGCGAATGAATATCCATGAGGCCAAGGAACTTATTGTTCCAAGAACCAAGAAGAGAGCATAACATAACAGAGCAGTGTATCCCATGTAGAAGCTCAGCTGCAGAAACCCGATCATGTCAGACCTGAGATAGAACAATACACCATACCCATACATGAAGATTGCTGTAGATCCTCCACACGATATTGATCTACAAACAATTATCAAAGTAAAGTGTATCTGTGATGTCTTTTCATCATACCTAGTCTGAATCCAATTCACATCTTTGGATGAAAAATAACAGTACAGTAAACGAATTCATACCTCCACCACCATTCATGATCTTCACCGGATAGCTGAATGTAGGTCAAGATAATACCGACACTCGCACTCAAGAAGATGAGCACAATGAATGCGAAAAGCATGATTTGAGGGGAGGTATATATTTTGAATCCCCACAAGCTTGCAAAGAGTTGGTGCCACTCGAGGACAACTGCACTGAAAGGTACAAGGCCTCCAAGAAACACCTGGTACAGTTTTCTCCGATACCAGTTTTGTGGTGGAATTTCTCGGGGGTTTCTTTTAACACCTGATGGAGGTTGAAACTCTAATAATCCAAAGCGGTTGCCTACAAATCCTCCCAACATGAGAAGTGGGATATTCAAAAGAGTGTAAATCAGTATGATGATGGCTATTGTGCCAAAGGGGAGTGCAGCTGTTGCCCCATAAGTAATTGCTACAGTGTTGAGAACTGAAACTATTATGAAGAAAGGAAACGAGTAGAGGATCCCAGCAAGGTGAACACTCTGTTTCTGAGAAAGGCAATAATGATCCAATGTTTAAGGTTATGCGAACAATGAATCTTTGTTGAACAGTAAAAGTAGAAGGCACTTGAAAACCAAATCACCTCTTTGTTTCCCTCGAATTGGCTACGGAAAGAAGCAGATGTGTAACCAGCCACTACTGATGTTAGATTGTAAGTGATGACAAGAGAAGTCAATAGCATTCCACGATTGTATGGGTAAAGAAAACCAGTGAAGGCCAGTACAAATAGGACAATAATCCTGAAGGGGTAAAACAAGTCAGAGATATGAACAATAACATTGAGCATTCATCTTGTGATTGATTGTGATAAAATTAATAATGTATTACTTTCTTAAGGTATACAAATGGAAAGGATAAAAATAAACTCTATAACATCAAAAACATAATGACATTAATGGAATTATAGGTTATGGAAGCTTACAGGATTAGCAACTGAGTACCAGTTCCTAAGATTGCACAAAGCAAGGAGATGTTCCGAGGACATCTAAATACATCACTATGTACAAGTTTCCAACCCACGTCCTTTTTTTCTTCTTCATCTCCGATCGAGCAACTGAAATGCATAAAAGAGAAGGTAACTCAAAAAGATAAACATTATCATCACATATATTATACTACATAAACAAGAATAGTCATTAAGGAAAAATTGTCACACCTTCGTAGTTCATTCTTGAGATGACGAATAAAGAGGAAAGAAAGAAGTGCAACTAACAAAACAACAACACTTATGGAGTTAAGAAATGAGAAGAAGTGTATCTTCTGGCTGATAGGATGAAACGATGCCCGCAAGTACTTATTCATCCTTGTCTCAGACCGCTCTGTAGTCAAGTTCCAAGAAACCGAGTATGTAAATTGAACATCATCCATCTCATTGCTCTCCGATATATCAACCAGATAATTCGGATCACTAAAACAATTGACTTCAACAACTTCATCTGCATTGTACAGAACATTAAACTTCAAGTGACTAAATAAATAATACTTAGTATGCTTCTTCTCGCCTTGACCAATATAATCTCCCTCTACTTTTCCAACAAATCCCCATAAGGGGAGATCGTCGTAGTACATATGAAAGTAGTACTCTTGAGCAATAGTATCTCTCAACCAGTCAATCTCACTCGCTGTAAATCTCTTGCGACACAAAACAGCATGAGTTTTGTCCTCCCTAAATTTCAACTCATATAATGAGCTCATTAACCGATCACCATTAAGAACTTCCCCAAGAGTTTCCTGTTTCTCAATCACAGGATCTATAAAATAAAACAATCTTGAATCAACCACTAAAATTTGGAACACATACACATTACAAGTATATAAACCTGATCATTGAGTTTGTATTGAAAAAAAAAAACTAACCTGGACGGCAGAAGGGCAAATCATAGTATTGATAAGTCTCACTGCAAACATAACAAAATCCAAGTCTAAGATTACAAACTCATATGACCAACCACACAAAGCCGTATTTCAAATATACATATGTAAATTAAAACAAAATGCACAAGAATGGCCAAAAAGATTTGAAAATTACCTTGGATTATGGAGAGGACCAACTTTGTTGACGAACAAAGGGACATGATCGCCTGCATTATAACGGTTCAAGGAGCTTGATCCGATTCCGATCCATAAAGTCAATGCGAGTAGGACTTGTAGTAGAGTAAGCAGAAATTGCGCCATGAGTTGGCACTCTTCGGCTGATTTCCAAAAGAAACGAATGAATATGTGCAAGAGGAGTTCGATCTAACAGACATCATCATCTTAAAATCTCAATCTAAGCTATAGCTCATGAAGAAAAAAAACTATACAGAACACATATAAAACACGAGACGACGTCGTAGAGGCACAAAGTCAAACCTGGATGATGATGATGAATGGCTTGGCAGAACTTAGTGGCTTTGACTACATCAACACCATCATCATCAGACGGTGAAAACGATTTAGCAAGATTTTTTATTAGGCAGATGTTGTTAGATTGGTTGACGAAAAAAAGAAGTTAATGGGCTTTTTACATTATCCATTCTTTTTTATTTGGGCTTTTCTTTATCTTATTAGGGTTGTAGCTAAAGGCCCAATTCAGTTAAGTAAGTAAATTTAAATATGTAATCAAAATAAAAAATTCTTATATATTTGAAACTAAATTGAATATTTGATTATCGTTTTCTTCTCCCTCCCCAAATCTCATATCTTTACGTAAATCAGAATTCTAGGGTTCTTCTAATCAGAGGCTGATCCCATTCGTTCACATTGAGATTCCAATCAAATCTTCATTCACATCTTATCGAGATTTAAGATGTCTCAGAACGGGAAGCTAATCCCTAATCTGGACCAGAACAGTACGAGGCTTCTCAATCTCACAGTTCTCCAGAGAATCGATCCCTACATCGAGGAAATCCTCATCACAGCCGCTCATGTCACTTTCTATGAATTCAACATTCAGCTCAGTCAATGGGTAAGTTTCAATCAATCATTGTTTGCATATTTTGATTTGGTGTTTGCTTTGCTACCAACTAATCAGTGTTTTTTTTTTTCGTTTTCTTAAATCAGAGTCGTAAAGATGTTGAAGGGTCTTTGTTTGTTGTCAAAAGGTAAGTACTTTCGATCTTTTAACTATTTGTAATGCTAACTTTAATCATCGTCTTAAACTCTGATGGTTCCTTAATGATTTGTTGCAGAAGTACACAACCTCGATTTCAGTTTATTGTGATGAATCGTCGGAATACAGGTCAGCGTTGTCTTCTCAGTTTTGGTTTAGTTTCCTCTTTGAGCATTTAAGCTTAAAAAGTATAACATCTAAGCAGTGGAGTACATAGTTTTCGTTGACTGGTTTCTCACTAGCAGAATTAGTGATCTGTAACATTGATCTTAGATTTGTTAGGAGATAGTAGTCATTTAGTTCTTAATTTAGGAGTCAGTGACTCAGTATTAGTAATCATTAGTGTATTGTTAACTTTGTCTGGGCAGATAATCTGGTGGAAAATCTCCTGGGAGATTTTGAGTATGAAGTTCAAGGTCCATATTTACTTTACCGTAATGCATCTCAAGAAGTAAATGGAATTTGGTTCTACAATAAACGTGAATGTGAGGAGGTAGCAAGTCTTTTCAGCAGGTATGTGTATTTCACTGCATATCACTTAGAAATGGTTTTGTGATTGGCAAGATTCGTCCTTCCTATTGCGAGACAGATTCTTGTTAGCAGACATAGTGCTTTCATGAATATTTATTTCCATATGTGTTGTATCTCTACCTAATGGTTCTTTGGAATGACAGAATACTTAATGCATTTTCCAAGGTAAACCACAAGCCAATGACAACATCTTCAAAAAGGTAAGATCTTCATGTTTAGATTTTAGACACTTCGCCATTAGATGTTTTTGGATGTATCTTTTCGATGTGGATACTTGATAATCTACACTCTATTTTTAGCTGATATATTTCTTTTATGTTAGATTGAATTAAAGTTTTCTATGTACTGCAGCGAGTTTGAGGAATTGGAAGCTGTGCCTACAATGGCAGTTATGGATGGTCCTCTTGAGCCATCTTCAACTTCTAGGGATGCCCCTGATGATCCTGCCTTCGTTAACTTTTTCAGTGTAAGCCATGACAGTCACATCATCATATACGACTATTGGCAGGAGGGCTTTCTATTAGTTCTGGATTTGTAAATTATCTTCAACTAGTTCTAGATTTTTGATTCTCTTTCAAATTCTGTTTGAATTGGAAGACTGTGTTTATCTAAAATGTTGTTGCCTTGACTATAGTCAGCAATGCCTCTTGGGAATCCTGCTAGTGGGTCGGCTAGTGGACCACCTTATCAATCATCAGCGATTCCTCTGCAACATCGCCAACCCACCATTGCCCCTCCTGCAGTGGCAGCACCACCTCCACAGATAAAATCACCACCAAGTCNGCCCTTTTAGCGCTGGTTCAGGTTTGTCCTTTTCCAAATCACTTAACTTGATATGCTGCCCAAACCTAACGAGTTACTTTGACAGGAGAATGAGTTTATCGACATGGTGACCCGAGCTTTACAAAATGCACATCAACCATGAAGCTGCATTGGGTACGTGTGACGGCTTGATTTAGTATGTGCAGTTTAAATGTAATTGTGTTCCCTATGTTATCTTTGAACCAAGTGTTGTCGAAACCTCCAAAATAAATTTATAAGATATTAACGAAACATCAAATAGCAAAGAAAGCTTTGTTTTGAATAATAATAATAAAATTACACTTAACCAAGAAAAATGACATATAGTACAAATGGAAGATTAGTGATTGATTATCTTTTGAAGTAATCCTCAGTCCTGCCTTTAAATCCGATTTGTCCAAAAGTAAGACAGATGAAGAGGCCTAAGTGCCACGTAATCAACCACAACCAGAACTGTGAAGTGAGAGCTGGAGGAGTTGGGAAGTGAGCGAGCTCAGTTCCAATGCTATCGAAGAAAAGACCTGTCAGGCTTTTACCATTTATCGCTGGTATACTTGACGGAGCTAGCCATCCGATCAGCCCAAACCCCACCACGTTCAAATCTCTCCTCAACCAGTTCCTCTCAAAGCTTTTTCATTTTTGAAACAAAATAATTACTTTAAAAACTCACCCTAAAATACCTCAAAAACAAGCTATATTAATTCCTAAGGACTCATTCCTATATTTTTTAGTAACCTAATTTATGATATTATTATTTTCAGACAATTTTAGAGAAACAAAACATAAGATGTCATTATTTATCTTTATTCATTCTATGTTGTTAGCAAGTTAATTATGAGAAGAAAATTATAGAGTAACCTACCAAGTGACTCTTCCTCCCGATGCCCCAGCGAGTCTTAGAGGGTTCTTGGCGCTTAATGTTGGTTTTAGAAAAGCTAAATCAAGTACATCACGAGAAATTCACAGTTAAGATTACATATATCATATGTATATGTTTGAATTGGTTATTGAAAAGACAGAGAGAAAGAGAGTACATGAAGAGAAGGTTTTAGTTTTGATGGATGATCCTCTGAGGCCTATCACTGCCGATGGGGTTGCAAATGTTGCTGCCATTTTCTTGTTCTCTGCTTCTTTCTCCCAAAACTGATTAATTTTTAAAGTAAATATCACACAAAAAGAGAGATTTCAAGGATGAGTCATCAATCAATAGTTTCGTGACACCTCATTATTTTCTCTGATATTGTGGGTCCGCCTCTATTTCTTGGATAAGATGAATATCAAAAAAATCCTATAAATTTTCTGTTATCGTAAAAGCTTGCAAATCCCAAAAATGAGAACCACTAGATCAATATACCAATTTCGATTCGGTTTGGTTCGGTTATCGATGTGTAAAGAGATTAATAAGTAATAACAATAGTAAATTTGATCAGCCGAGTGGGATCGAGAGAAGTGTTGGGCGGGTAAAATGGACTACAGCTTAGCTGCGGTGAAGATGCTTTGCTCCCAACTCCGGCACGCTAAACCTACGGCTTCACAGAACGCC
>KE159320.1:97789-108074 GCA_000411055.1 Leavenworthia alabamica
CTCTTCCTCTCTCGCTCCATTGTTAATTCCCCTCTTGATTTGCAGGGAATTTTAGTCTCCAATCCGGTAATCTCCGGCAATGGAGATAAACGTATAGTCCTTGATGACGGGACTGGTCTTGTCGAACTCAACCTCACCAGTGATTATGCACTCCGTCAATGGAAATTAGGTTTTACTTACCATTTTTTGATTTTGCTACCTTAGTGGCTATTGTTTGATTCATATAATGAAACTGATCAAGGATTCATATGTTCAGGAATGTACCTGATGGTTGTTGGTGTATACCAGATTCGTACTGGGGAGATACCTCTGCTTAAGGTTATATTAGGTTTTTGATAAGCCAATGTGATTTTAGCTTTGAATAGTTAAATTGGGTTAAGCAACTTCTATGCTTCAAGAACTCAAGTCAAGAGTACAGTGAGTAGCATGTTAGATGTTATGATCAAACTTGGTTTATGCAACTTAACTCTACTCTGAATCAATTTGTATATAAACCATACATCTAGGTTGAAGTGAGATGTATTCATATAAGAAGTGATTATGATTCATCTTCTCTTGTGAGAGTATCACCAGAATGGTTTGATTTGGTGATATATTACTGTAACCGTTATTGTTGTTCAACAGGTTCATAAGATGGTTGACCTGTCAGGAAGCCCAGATCGTGAAGCAATGTGGTATTTAGAAGTCATGGATGCATACAGACTCTTCTATCTTCCCTTGATCCAAGAGTTCTCTTGATACGTAACTTTTATTTTGGAGATTTCCCTTAGAGAAAAATCAGTTACATGGTTATGACCAACCAGACCAGACCAATCCATATTGTTGAAGAGAAGATCCATGAGTACGTAACTTTTATGAAATGTGGCTCGTCAAAAGCAAGGTTATGTCATTTCTAACACTCTGTTGCCAATTAGACTCAATACAATGTGAATTTTTAACGAGATATGACCACAACTATATATATTATGGAAGGCCCAATAAAGGGCATTATTTCACTGAAGCCCATTATTTAATTGGGCTACCTCTGGCTGCATCGATCGAGAAGAAAATTATCTGTATGCGTGAGGGTGTTTCCGTATTTGTGGTTCTATAAAAGCGTGGACAATTTTTTTTCAGTTTTTAGTATTATACAAATCATAAATTGATTAGAAAAATATAAAAAGTCATAAACTTGATTAAGCTTCTCCTTGTAGCCATTTTTAAGGGTTTAGACTTTTAGGGTTTACTGAGAGGAGAAGGCTGAGAGATGGGGAAGAACGAAAAGACATCGTTAGGGCGATCACTGGTGAAACATCACAACTATATGATTCAAGAATCGAAAGACAAAGGCAAGTACTATAAGAATTTACAGAAGAAGGTTCTCGAGTCAGTGACGGAGGTTAGCGACATCGACGCCATTATTGAACAAGCTGAGGAGGCAGATCGTCTTTTCACCATTAATCACAGCTCCTCCACACCTTTGCCCATCAATCTGTAAGCTTCTCTCCTTCCAAATTCCTCCTTTTGTGTCATTTATTTGAATTTTTATTTTATGGATCTGTTTGTATAAATTCAATAGTTTCAATTCGGTAATGGTGACCAGAAACAACCAATGTGTTGTTTGAGCCTCATCTGAATAACTCCATTTACATTTTGGTGCTCACTGGCCTGTTTCTCTAATTTTTTTGGCAGAGACACAAATTCCAACTCAAGTACTATAGCAGCTGAAGAATGGAGAGAGCAACAGAAGATAGAGGAAGAGTTACACGCTAGTAGTCTTCAAGTGCCTCGAAGGCATGTGGTTTATCTTCTCTTCTGATTTTTGTTTTCTTTTGTTCATAGCTCTTACAGACAGAGTATAATTTTTATTCTTTTTTTCATCTTCAGACCTCCTTGGACTCCTGAAATGTCAGTCGAAGAACTTGATGCTAATGAAAAACAAGCTTTTCTGAACTGGCGCCGCATGCTTGTGAGGTTGGCTTCTTTTTGTTACCCCATTTTAATATCATTTTTGCTTTGTTGATAAAAATTGGAAGCTTTTATATAATAGAGGTATGTTCAATTTATCTTTCACTTATAAACCAAACTAGATGTAGCTTATATATGTTTGGCACTAATCAGTTTTTATATTGGGAAGTTATCCACTTTCTCACACCTTGAAGCAGTTTCTAGTTCACATACAATATCTTTTCTTTAACTATTTTAGGTGTATGATTTGATTTTGTCATTTGCATGTTTCTATGTTGCTCATTGCTACTTGCTTATGCATGCTTACATGTCTTCCTGTATTGCATCTAGGCTCGAGGAAAATGAAAAGCTTGTGTTGACTCCATTCGAAAAGAATCTCGACATCTGGAGACAGCTTTGGCGAGTACTTGAACGCAGCGATTTGGTAAGTCTTTGGCAGTCAATTTTTTTTCTGGGTTTTAGTTATTTATGCTTGTCCCCTTTTTCCAGATTGTTATGGTAGTTGATGGTAGAGATCCACTGTTTTACCGCTGCCCTGATCTTGAGGTAGTGCAGTCTCTCCCAACTTGAAACTCCACTTGGGACCATATACCTGATTCATATTTACTTAAAGACTTTTCCTGACACAGGCATATGCTCAAGAAATTGACGAGCATAAGAAAATAATGCTCCTAGTTAATAAGGCTGATCTTTTGCCTCTTTTTGTCAGGTAAGCCTTTTGTGCCTAACTACTTTTGCCTCCAACATTTTTAGTGTCTTCTAATCAATTGTTTTGCCTCTTGACATATCTGTAGGGAGAAATGGGCAGAATATTTCCGCCTTAACGGTATTCTGTTTGTTTTTTGGTCAGCTGTAGCTGCTACAGCTACCCTTGAAGGTAAAGTCTTGAAAGAGCAATGGAGAAAACCCGATAACTTTGAGAAGACAGATGATCCAGATGTTGTGATATATGGCAGGGATGAGCTGTTGGATCGTTTACAATTTGAGGCTCAAGAGATTGTCAAAGCAAGGAATTATAGAGCAGCATCTGTATCATCAGAGTCATTAACTGCTGAATCTCAACGTGGTCAAGCAGTGGTTGGATTTGTTGGGTACCCGAATGTAGGAAAGAGTTCTACAATCAATGCACTGGTGGGTCAGAAGCGAACAGGTGTCACTTCTACCCCGGGAAAAACAAAGCATTTCCAGACTTTGATAATCTCTGAGGAGCTTATGTTATGTGATTGCCCTGGTTTAGTCTTCCCTTCATTTTCAAGCTCGAGATATGAAATGATTGCTTGTGGTGTACTTCCGATTGACCGGATGACAGAGCAGCGTGAAGCTATTCAGGTGGTGGCTAACAAGGTCCCACGCCGTGTCATTGAGAGTGTCTACAACATTTCTCTTCCAAAACCCAAACCCTATGAACGTCAGTCCCGGCCTCCTCATGCTGCAGAACTTTTAAGAAGTTACTGTGCTTCTCGTAGCTATGTTGCCTCCAGTGGACTACCTGATGAAACAAAAGCAGCAAGACTAATTCTGAAAGATTACATAGGAGGTAAGCTGCCACATTTTGCAATGCCACCTGGAATGAGCCAAGATGATGAACTAGACATGGAGGATATCCCAGAAACCGGGGCTCTTGATGAAGAAGGTTCAGAGTCTGATGACTCATCATTAGAAGATAAGACAGAAAGTGAACAAGTTCCTGGTATAGATGATGTGCTAGATGATCTGAGCTCATTTGATATAGAAAACGGGCTTGCGTCTTCAAAGAAGGTGACAGTGAAGAAGCAAACTGCTTCACATAAACAGCACAAAAAGCCACAGAGGAAAAAGGATCGAACTTGGAGGGTTAAAAACACAGAAGATGGAGATGGAATGCCTTTGGTTAAAGTTTTAAAGAAACCGGCTAACACAGGGCCTCTTACTATGCGATGATTACCAAAATAATGTAATCATCCGAGCAAAGATCATTTTTTCAAAATGTTGGATGCCAACAGAAGCTACTTATGTTACCTTTTTATACTATGTAATAACAACAGTTGAACCTGCCGTAGTTCTCGAGTTTCACACTATATGTTTTTTTAAGTCTTGTTTGAGGAAAAAGAGAAAATGCATAATGACAATTCAAATATGCTGGAAAGTGGAAATTTTATTGCCACCACTAATTATAAATAAACGATTCTCTTTTCAGTTTGTGTAATTGTAAAAAAAAATATCTTATAAAAATCTTTTTTTTTTTGGTACGTTTGAAAAAAGGAAAACACCCGAAAAAAGGAAAATTTGTTTAGTTAATTAGTCCGTGAAAGAATATTGTTGTGCTTCATTTAAATTTCATTTAAATTAGGGTTTCGATTTTTACCGGATAATTTCACCGGAGACGGGAAGTTAACATCAGAGATATGTTATTGATCGGAGATGCGCTTTTGTGAGAATTTCAGCTGGATCGATCTTAGTTATTTTTGAAGCTTGCGGTTTGATAATGGATGAGGATTCATCTATGGTGTCTGAAAACGATCAGGATCGTGAGTTTCAGAACCTTGATGGAGGCCAATCTCCCTCGCCTATGCCTATTGAGAGGAAAGCGTCTCAGAAGATGAACGATCAATCACCAACCGAAGGCGGATCGGTGGCTGCTCCTTTGGATCCTAATCCGACTAGTTCTCAACAACAAGTGGTTGGTCCCAAGTGTGCACCTATGTATTCGGTAGTGGATGCTTTGATGGATAAAAAAGAGGATGGGCCTGGCCCTAGGTGTGGTCATACGTTGACAGCTGTCCCGGCTGTTGGTGACGAGGGAACGCCTGGTTATATTGGTCCTCGTCTTGTGTTGTTTGGTGGTGCGACGGCTCTTGAGGGCAATTCTGGGGGTACCGGAACTCCTACTTCAGCTGCAAGTTCTGGCATTCGTAAGTCTACCTTCTCCTCTCCCTCACTTGTTAAATGATTTTGAGTATCTCTGCTCTACATTTGCCTTAGCTCTCTTTAAATTCTCTCCTGGATATTTGGAAAAGTGTACACGTTTCCAATGGCTTAACTTTTCTGACAGAGACCACATGGACCTTGTCTTAAAATTTCTGAAGATTTAGCTATTGCAAAGAGCCAAAGACCTTGTGAGTTTGTCTCAGTTTGGAAACTTTGGTTCTTGAAGCTTCATATCTGTTAATTTAGTTGGCCGTGTCCGAAATTGAATTTTTAAATGAACTTTCTATATCATGAATTATCCACATCATGATTTTATATCCCAATTTCACATCCTTCTTAAGTTGCCAAACTTCATTTGTTCATCTTCTTAGTTGTCCAAACGTGTTTTCTCAACTTTTCTTGCTTTATATCTCCTTTTTCATGTGAAATTGGGAGAGTCAGGACACATCATCGGCTGTGGAATATTATTAGCATTACCTAAATCTTAGATCATTAGTTCCATTAGTCTGAGGATAGATTCTATGCGCTAGCTCTTGCTATTCCATGAGGCTTCTAGACTTGCCCGGTTGTATTATATAATTCTTTGCTGTGCAGGGCTTGCTGGTGCAACTGCTGATGTTCATTGTTATGATGTCCTTTCTAATAAGTGGACTAGGTGAGCAGAAAATGTGAATATTCTTTGGTTTTTCATCAACGTAACAGTATCCTGATTATCAAAACTGCATGAGATCCTGCTGTTTTAAGTGTTGTTACCAATTAATTTATTGAAATGAGGTTGCAGGCTTACACCCTTTGGAGAACCACCAACTCCGAGGGCTGCACATGTTGCAACCGCAGTTGGGACCATGGTAGTTATTCAGGTAGGGGAGAGATTATGTGATTATTATATTATCTATACGATATAAGCTTATCAATTCAAGATGAGAATTTTCAGTAAGCTATGAAATGCTTCTAAAGTCGTTCTGTTGTGCAGGGTGGAATTGGTCCAGCTGGTTTATCGGCCGAAGACCTTCACATTCTTGATCTCACTCAACAACGGCCACGGTGGCACAGGTTGGAGAAAAACCCTGCCACTAGTGGCTATCTCGATTTGAAATTACATTTTACTAGTTTGTATCTTGATATAGACAATGATCTCTATCCAGGGTTGTTGTTCAGGGTCCTGGACCAGGACCTCGTTATGGACATGTCATGGCACTTGTGGGGCAAAGATATCTCATGGGAATTGGTGGAAATGACGGTAAGCAGTATTATACATTTGCTTATTCTTAGTGTTGTTTTATGTTAGGGCATCATATTTTCCTTTAAGCTCCTCATTACATTTTTAACTACTAGGGAAACGCCCACTCGCTGATGTATGGGCCTTGGATACTGCTGCTAAGCCTTATGAATGGCGTAAGCTGGAACCAGAAGGAGAAGGTCCACCTCCCTGCATGTAAGTTTGATTACACTCTTTTATGGTAGTGTGCTTTGCACTGGAATAATATTGTTTTTTTCTTCTGTTTGGATGTTTTACATAGGTATGCAACTGCAAGTGCACGTTCCGATGGACTTCTTCTCCTCTGTGGTGGAAGGGATGCAAACAGTGTGGTAAGTGGAAGGGTTTCGTTACAACCTTGCTCAATTGTCTCTTTGAAAACAGACACTTAGCCACCTATAGAAGCATGATTCTAGAATTTCGGCCTTTACTTTATTGTGAGATAGAAATAGGACCGTGAGATTTAGTCCATTTTTGTGGAGGTTGAGTATTGCCACAATGAGCTAACTGAAAGTACATACTATTTCTTCCCAATTACAAATTTTTTAACGGTGCAATTAACAATCACCATTCTATGTTACAGAGCATATAAGTGTGTACTTCATATCTGCATAGTAATTAGACTAGAGTTTGTATTTCAACAAAAACATGTTTCTTGAAGCTTCTACAGAAAAGGAACTATAACTTCTATTTGCAACAAGGAATGAACTTATTAAATAATTTGTTTATATATGATTAATTGATTATACGAAGTAGTCAATTCTGCGTAGAGTGAAATTTGAAATTCAATGGACTGTTTTGTTCTACAATGTTTGATTGAGGGGCTTAATATTTTCTTTGTACATTTGAATTGACAGCCTCTGGCCAGTGCATATGGGCTTGCAAAGCACAGAGATGGACGTTGGGAATGGGCCATAGCCCCTGGTGTATCACCATCTGCCAGATATCAGCATGCAGCGGTACGGAATGCTTCTTCTCCTTTGTTTCTCTTATCTTGCCTCATCAGCATAATTGAACTGTTTGATGGATTATTTAGGTATTTGTAAATGCAAGACTCCACGTGTCTGGTGGGGCTCTTGGTGGTGGACGAATGGTTGAAGACTCATCTAGTGTTGCAGGTTAGCAGACGAAAGAGAAGCATTCTGATGTTTGTGATGTTAGATTTTCATTGAGGAAATACTTATATTTCCTTGATGATAGGTGCACCACTTGTAGTCGTGAATTGTGTTTCATGTATAGACAATAACTGTACAGAGGAATATGATGTTGTTGAAATATGTCTCATGTATAGATGACAGCTCTACATAATGGTTAATACTAAAATGTCCATTGATTGCATCTACTGTTCTCTGATTATTTCATCTATTGTCTGGCTTTCTACAGTATTGGATACTGCAGCAGGTGTATGGTGTGATACGAAATCAGTTGTTACAAGCCCTAGAACTGGTAGGTACAGTGCTGATGCAGCTGGTGGTGATGCTGCTGTTGAACTAACTAGGCGTTGTAGGCAGGCTGCTGCTGCAGTCGGTGATTTGATTTTTATCTATGGCGGTTTACGTGGAGGTAATGAGAAAATCTTGCCTGAAGTTGTGTTAATGTACCTAATGATGTTCTGATACAAACTGCTGATATTTATCTATGGCGATTTCATAATTTCTTGTGCATGCTTCTCCATGAGGATGAACCAATTTCTATGGTTGGATTGTTTTGTAAATGTGACATAATGTACATCGAGTAGGCAGAGTGTGATACTGTAGAATTACATTTTATTAAGTAGGCACTAATTTTTCATTAGAATCTGAGAGATTATAACAGAAATATTAATAATAAAATATGTTTAACATCTGGCTTTCTCTTAAATTTAGTTCCCTCCCTCATTTAATAAGCTTGCACCTGTTTATTTTCATATTACGGTTTCATTACTTACTTATATATTGTTGATACTTTAGGGGTGTTACTTGATGACCTATTGGTTGCTGAAGATCTTGCTGCTGCGGAAACAACATATTCTGCCTCTCATGCTGGTGCAACTGCGGTAACGAATTCACCACGGTTACCTGGAAGGTATGGTTTTCAAGATGAAAGGAACAAGGAGTTATCTGAATCAAGGACTGGGGGCACCGTTATGCTGGGAAGCCATGTTGCACCTCCTCTAAATGGTGATATGTATACTGCTACAAGCTCTGAAAATGCATTACTTCGGTTAGCTAACATCAATAAATATTGATTTATCTAGTTCTGTATTTTTAACACAGTGATGTATTTAGTGACAACCATTCAACACAACATTGTAGGAGAACGAGCAAGGGTGTGGAGTATCTCGTAGAAGCATCGGCAGCAGAAGCTGAGGCAATCAGTGCTACGTTGGCTGCTGCCAAGGCACGCCAGGTCAATGGTGAAGTTGAACTCTCAGATAGGGATTGTGGTGCAGAGACTACACCTAGTGGAAAGATTACGTCTTCACTAATCAAGCCAGATTCTGTGGGATCAATCACTCTTACTCCTGCAGGGATTCGTCTTCATCATAGAGCCGTGAGTGTCACTCTTATTGTATTGAATAACTATCAAGTCTTGCAATATATTTCTAATACCATGAACTTTATTTACTAGAATTTCTTCGGACAAATACTCACCAGTAATGCATTGTTGGTTTATAATGTTTTGGCACTTTGTTATTAGGTGGTGATCGCTGCAGAAACTGGTGGCACGATCGGCAGAATGGTTAGACAATTATCCATTGATCAATTTGAAAATGAAGGACGGCGTGTCAGTTATGGGACACCAGAGAGTGCAACAGCAGCAAGAAAACTATTAGATCGACAAATGTCAATCAGCAGTGTTCCAAAGAAGGTAAAGATTTTGGTTCTCCACATGAAGTTCTGCAAATTCTTGTGATCCTAAATGTAGATTTAAAAACAAAGTAATACATCTAGAATAGTTTGTGATGAAAAGGCTACAATCTTGAACTATTATACGATAGTTTCTTGCTGTGGCATTGGTTAATCATTTAGATATTAAAAGTACCACTAAAATGCTATACATCTTCTTCTTTTTTTTAATACTTAGAACTGAGTGCCTAAAGATTCGTTTAATGATTTGGCCAGGTGTCTATTTGAGGGTTCTAACAAACTATTACCTAAATATATGTTAATAGGTTATTGCTCATCTTCTGAAGCCTCGTGGGTGGAAGCCTCCAGTTCGACGCCAGTTTTTTCTAGATTGCAATGAAATAGCTGATCTCTGTGATAGTGCAGAACGTATCTTCTCAAGTGAACCAACGGTATTACAGCTTAGAGCTCCTATCAAAATATTTGGTGATCTACATGGACAGTTTGGAGATCTCATGCGCCTTTTTGATGAATATGGTTCACCATCTACAGCTGGAGACATATCGTAAGTGTGCCGCTAACCGCTACTTATTTTTCTATTGCTATTTTTGCTGCAATGTTGCTCATTCTGTTGTATATCTGTCAGATACATTGATTACCTCTTCTTAGGGGACTATGTTGATCGTGGTCAACACAGTCTAGAAACAATCTCCCTTCTGCTTGCATTAAAGGTAGTAGGTAGTTCTAAGCATATTATGTTATTTTTTACTTGCTGCAGGTGTTCTAGTTGCTTCACCATAGAGGGTTTGACGTTTTACTGTTGGTACTGTAGGTTGAGTACCAGCATAACGTACACTTGATTCGGGGAAACCATGAAGCTGCGGATATTAATGCCCTCTTTGGCTTCCGAATAGAGTGTATTGAGCGAATGGTACTCTATTCTGCTTATGAATTTCTTGTTTACATGTTTAGTTGTCTCATGTTGTGGTTACTTTGCAGGGGGAACGTGATGGAATCTGGGTGTGGCACCGAATAAATCGTTTATTCAATTGGCTACCTCTGGCTGCATCAATTGAGAAGAAAATTATCTGTATGCATGGGGGTATTGGTCGTTCTATAAATCATGTGGAGCAGATAGAAAATATCCAGCGTCCAATTACAATGGAAGCTGGCTCCATTGTGCTTATGGATTTATTATGGTCAGTCCATGTCGTCTATCCTGCTCTGATTAATATTTTGGCCCCAAGTCTGACTAGTTTGTTAACTTGGAATCCGTTAGGTCGGATCCGACCGAAAATGACAGTGTCGAAGGTTTAAGGCCCAACGCTAGAGGCCCTGGATTGGT
>KE159320.1:108181-125231 GCA_000411055.1 Leavenworthia alabamica
GTGGAGCAGATAGAAAATATCCAGCGTCCAATTACAATGGAAGCTGGCTCCATTGTGCTTATGGATTTATTATGGTTAGTCTGTGTCTTCTATACTGTTCTGATTAATTTTTTGGTCTAAGTCTGACTAGTTTGTTAATATGGATAATGTTAGGTCGGATCCGACTGAAAATGACAGTGTCGAAGGTTTAAGGCCCAACGCTAGAGGCCCTGGATTGGTTACTTTTGGGGTAAGTAATTTTCGTTTGTTTCAATTTTTTCTGTTGTCTGGATTTAATTTTCATCCCTTCATAAAATCAAGCTCGTCGCTTTCTTTTTCTGTATATTTTTGTGTGCAAAGAGACGCTGCTATTTTGAAACCCTTCTATATATATGAGACCGATATGATATACTTTTCCTTGAAACCAAAGAATATAGTTTAGAATGGTAATTGGTTTTTCACTTCATTTTTACCTGTGTTGTTATTCACCAAGACTTGGCAATTGCAGCCTGACCGTGTCATGGAGTTCTGCAACAACAATGATCTTCAGTTGATTGTACGTGCACATGAATGTGTGATGGATGGATTTGAGCGGTTTGCTCAGGGACATTTGATAACGCTCTTTTCCGCTACAAACTATTGTGGTATGTGCATGGACCTCACCAGTGCCATAACCTGATTAGATAGTTTGATGGGATTATTTATGTATGATTAATATTGTCATATTATCCTCAGGTACTGCCAACAATGCTGGGGCTATTTTGGTATTAGGGAGAGATCTTGTAGTAGTTCCTAAGCTCATTCATCCGTTACCTCCAGCAATTTCATCAGCTGAAACTTCACCAGATAGACATATAGAAAATACATGGATGCAGGTTCCTAAAGCTTCACTTCTCATAATAGTTTTGACTTGAAAAAAATTTACTTAGCATAGTATTCGCTTTTTGTAGGAGCTGAACGCAAATAGACCAGCGACACCAACCAGAGGTCGCCCAGAGACTTCAAATGACCGAGTAGGTTCTTTGGCTTGGATGTAAGGCAGACAAAAGAGGCACTCTCCTGCACATACATACCACACCCAAACACTTGTACATCTGCCTCCTAGTGTTCCTCGTGTTATGTACAGGAAAAACACGAGTAATGGACGAGAAACTGATGATGTAAATTGAGATGATGAAAGGTTATAGAAGTCAGTCATTTTTGGTGGTGGTTTAGTAGTGATTTGTAGAGTCATCTCTTTCATTTTTATTTAGTATGTTGCTTTTCACGTTTGTAGATATTTTTCTATTTTACCACTTGAACAGATTACATATTCGTTTTCGTTTGTGGGGAATGGTATGATGTTTTTATTTATTATGTATCATAGTAATAGTGGGGTTTCTGTATTTTTATTTATTTTTTATCAGCTCATACATTGTAACGTTTGTGTTGCATATTTCAAAGTCCTTTATATTTCAAGTTGTTGCAATGGTCGGTTTAACTAAATCAGACCAGAACTAAGTGGTTCGATGTTCTAAATTCAGACCAGAACTATGTTATACTACTAGAACCCACTAATGACGAAGATTGTTTTATACTTTTTTATCAACACTAATGTTTTATACACGTTGATAGTGTTAAAATCCACTTTTAAATGTGCATTATATATTCTTTTCTATTTTATTTGCACTAAAATAAATTGGTGTTCCATTAAATTGCAGAGAGAGGAAATTATTTTGGAAATGACCAGCCCAGCCCAGCCCAGCCCAGCCCAGTAATAATCTGTTCTTTAAGCCCAACAAAATAAAGAGTACTAAGTGGGTGTCGAGAATCCAACATTAAATAATCTAATCTGATGTAAAACCAGATTGTTAGATAAAGCAGTCAGTAATAGATATAGAGATATATTTATCCAACAAAATACAAATAAAAATAGGGATTGAAAAGTTGTATTAGATCTGAGAAAAATGGGAGGAGATTCATCGGAATCATCATCATTTGTAGGGAGTTATTGGAATGGATTCAAGAATTTCTGGAGTGATAGAGCTTCTTTCCTTGATAATTACACTCGATTCACCAAACGTGATACTCCACTTCCTTCTTGGTCTTCCACCGACGTCGACGACTTCATTGCCTCCGATCCTCTTCATGGACCCACCGTAATTTCCCTCTCTCTCCCTATCATTTGTTTCTTATGTGTATTCATGGATTTTGCCTTTAGATCTAGTAGCATGCATATATAAGAGAGAAAGGATCAGATGGAATCTTCGTGGTTAACAAATCATAAGTTAGCACAAAGTTTTAAAGACAATAAGCTTGTGTTTCATGAAGACCAAACTATTTGGTCTTTGTAATTAATCCCTAGTTTTATGGTTTTCTTCAATAAGACATTAAAAAATAAATCTTGTAGAATCATCATTTACAATTCCAATTTGCTTACATTGTGTTTCTTATTCCTTTTTAGCTTAAAACTGCTAGAGAAGCTGTAACCTTTGGTGTTAGTGGAGCTGCACTAGGAGCTGTCTCAACTGCTGCTTTTGCCTGGAAATACTCCAGGAGCCCACATGGTAACTAACACATTTTGATAAAGCTTTATGCACTTCCCATGTTGTTGCCAAATACTTTGTCAGAGTTGTAGTTTTTGGACATGCTCTTAACTACTGCTGTTGGTGCCACAGGTGCTGCATTGTCATTCTTAGGAGGAGGTGTTTTTGGTTGGACCTTTGGGCAAGAAATTGCAAACCATACACTTCAACTCTATAAACTCGACACAATGGCAGCTCAAGTTAAGTTCTTGGAATGGTGGGAACGCAAGAGTCAAGGAAGGTTCTGAATCCAAAAAAAGGAAGACCTGCTTTGCTGCTTTCTCGTTCAGTGTATCTGCAAACAGCATGAGTTGCTAATACTTATCCATCCTTTCTCCTTTGAACCTTTTTCTAGTCTCACTGTTCCAACATGTTTTCCTTGTCTTAATAATCCAACATCCCTCTGTTAAAAATGTTTTGAAGATTTGAAGAAATGAATTGAAAGAAAGCAATTCATCTCTGAATAAAACAGCTTCGACTTACTCTTTTGAAGCACAAATCTTAGGCTGATTCTGAGTTTGTATTTATGAAATTTGCAAATTCTCATTTTGCCCCTGTTCTTACGCTAGTTAACGATGAAGGTTTTGCCTTCATGTTGGTTCGAACAAATATTATAAGGAGAGAGTTTTGGTATACTTTATTCTAAGTCACAAAAACCATTAAAAATTAAGAATTTGCCTTCATGTTGGTTCCTACAAATTTTTCTTTTAACTGTCCGGTAGAGGAAATTATACTTTTGTCTGCTTTCGTAGTCTCTTACCGGATTTAGTGACTCAATCCTTGATATTACATTTCACTTTCCCCTTATGCCTTTATTGCTTTTGCTACAGCGATGGATGATATGCTAGAACAAACCGTTTTAGTTGTTCGTGTCTATTTAATAATCATTTCATTAAATTTACAGATACAACTGTCACATTCCTTAAAACATTGTCCACGTGCTTCTTTACCTGGAAAACAACTACAATATTCAATAAATTTAGGGATAAGAGAATTGATACCTTGTCTGGCGCTGGCACATGGGGATACATAGCATAGTAATCACACGTCACCCTTTTCTCATTACGAAACAAAATTAAATAAATATAATAATAAAATCTCCATCGAACAAAAAAAAGAAATATACAAAGGGTGGTTGGGACTTGGAAAGACGAACTGAAATGGTGGTGGTTTGCATGCAGAGAGAGAGGTATGAGTTTACAAAAGAACAAGCTGAGCCATGTTGTGTGTGTTTTAATACGGTGTCGTTCCCCAATTTGTTGGTGTTTTACAACTCCACTCTGTTCTTCCTCTCACCACTTCAGCTCCATCCTCAAGTCGAAGCAAATGCTGACACTCCACATCCCCAGCTGTTCCGAGATTACCTATATCACATCCCGAAACTGCGGTTAGGGACTGAAGGACACTGTCTCTTCCACATTCTCTACGGTACTCTAGTGTCATGCTTTTCAGCTTCTGTCTCTCCATTATTCCTACTGGAGCACTTTCCAGGATCCACCCAATGTATTTTACATTATTAACATGCTGGTTAACATCTAAGTCACTCCAACGCGGCTGATAAGGTTCATCATGAAACCACATTAAGTGTTTTAGATGCAGGAGGTATCAGTTGTTGAATCATGCAGCAGATAGTATAAAACTACTTACAGTGAGACCAGATCGAACATGGACAGCAGTTTTGTCATCAAGTTTTGTTAACTTTCTGCTGTCCTCGGCAATAATTGGATCAGAATTCACAAAATAAGGCTCTATTTCGCCTCGAACCTCTTCAGGAATCTTTGATAATCTCCTTGTCAGTTTATTCATCATCACCCACACACTACAAAATAATATTTTACCATACATAGATGATTATAACTCTTATCAAATATGAAATCTCTAACTCATGAGACAATAAGATCCTCAAATTATCACAGCATCATAAATGGTGGTGATATTTCTTAACAGATGATAGAGCTAACAATATAAACAGAGAACAAGAACATCAGAGAGATCTATGAATGGTAACATACAACAAACCAAAATTACTTAAGTAAACCAAAAAGAAGATCTAACCTTGATGCTCGTGTTAAGGTTTCTCCAGTATTGCTATCCCGAACTAACCAATCCCGGCGCATACCATTCTTTCCAGACTGACTGACCCACGTATCTACTTCAACAACATCTCCCCTGTGAGATATATATTGAATAAGCAAATGAGTTATGATGCAACACAATATGCATGCACAGCATGTAATCCAGGGTGCAAAAAGTCACTAGTCATTTACGCATATTGTCCTATTGTAAAAGCCAATACCAACTAAAAAAGCACAACACATAAGGTATAGCACGAGAATAGCTTACCAAGTAGGATATTTATCAACCACCACCTGCATACGAGTAACGACCCATATCAGATTCTTCTTAAACATCTCAGGGGTAGAACCAAACCCATCTCCCAGCAAGCCAGCAGTCTTAACATGGTTCAGAGCCGTTTCCTGTAATGAGCATAAGAGCTAAATCAAGGGTATCAATGAGAGGAGTGACAGTAACTAAAGTAGTAGTACCTGCAAATGATTCATGACTGTTTCTATAGATGCTGACCGATCAGCACCTATTTCATATGACCTAATGGAGAAATTCTGACGGAACACAAGGCCATCTTGAACGATTCTCCCAATACCAAAAGGATCCTCCATAAGCATATCAGAACGTCTGGGTTTCCAGTCAAGCATCATCCATTGTTTCTCAGCAGCTAAGAAAACAGTTGTAATAGCAGCAAGAAGCATACTCCAATCAGGCAGCTGGTTGATAAAAGTTCTTGGTAGAGGATGTGACGTCTCAATAGTATCAGTCTTAACAATCTCTACTACTGAGCCTGGTAAACCAACCTTTTTCCCATTAATCTTAGGTGGAGCTTGAGCGTTTGGTTTAACCTTTATCCTACCAGAGTTTGGTGGTGAACTGAGTCCAGAGAAATTGGTGGAGCCAATCTTGTTGGCTTTTCCATTAGAATCAAGCGAAGAAGATTGTACAGGAAAGAAAGACGACGTAGCAGAGGTGGCCACCATGACGAAGATATAAGCGTTTAAAGACACTAACACCAAACAAAACAAAATTCAAAAAAAAAATCTCAGTGATAGCCATTATATTAAAATGCTTCATATAGATCTATCTAAAGCCAGATCTGAAATCAAACAACAAAGAACGAAACGAACAAAAGCCAGAAGAAAGTAACGCCGAGTTGATAATTCAAACATCATTGGCTTTCAATCAACCTAGATTAGAATCAAACAGATGACAAATCCAAACCAGCGATGAAGAGATTCAGTAGAAGACGAGAGATCCTACCAAAAACGAAGACAGATGAAAATGAATGAAGATATACAAACTCTTGAGTCTTCAAACCCTAAATTCTCCTTCTTCGGGCGCCTCCCTGCCTAGCTCTCTCACGAACTCCTTAAGCCTTTTTTTGTATTTTGTTTTTTTTTTTTCTCAATATTTTTTGCTCTTTGCGATTCTCAATACTTTTTGGGGGAAAATAAAATGAATTAAAAATACAAATTTGTGTAGAGCGAGAAAGTCTGACTGTAAGGTGGGAGGGACAGAAATGTGGATGAGATAGCTTCCCTCCTCTCTTCTCGTAATTTCAAAACTACATTTTTTTTTTCTTATATTTCCCATTTTACCCTTTCTTGTTCCTCGATTGGTTAACCTAATTACCCTAATTTATTCATTTTAATTTAGCACGCAAACCATGATTGCGCTACCGTGGAAATTTCCTTCTTGGACCATTTACTATAATTTTTTCCAATCCAGACCAATCATATTTTGAAAAAGACATATCAGAATGTGTTATTGAGACTTGTCTATATTGACACCGAAGCTTTGCAATAATAAGTGGGCATGTGCATCTACATTTAAATTAAACCTAACACCACCACATCCGTCTTGTTCTTAATTTTATTTCCTCTACGTTTGGGTTTTGAGGATTGTATGAGAGCGACATGAATGAGATGACGTTTAACGACACATATTATGGAGAGATATGGCCTTCACGAAAGAGGTATTGGAGAAGCACACTCGCAGAGACATGATTAGCAGGCACGTAGATGTATATATATGTAACGGTCACTACCTCCACTTGTATGAGACTGTCCAACACATGTGTGACCTACTAATGTATACTTTTGGAACATGAGACATACGAAAGCAGCCTAATGGCCAGTTCATACGTCGCCAAAAGACCCTGAGACTGACCATACAGTAATCATTGAGAGACTATTACTACCGTCGAGGCGTCGACATATAGATTATAGAGATTATTTTTATTATTTTTCTATCTTTTATTTATTTATTTATTACTATTATTATTATTTCGATATTTTTTTCTATATTATACTATACAATATTAATTTATCTCAAATTGTATTTATTTCTCAAGCAAACCTCCAATTAATAATTTCTTTTTTCATTTTTGATTTTTGCATGTCTTTATTTGATTTTATAAAATAGTCTAATAGAAACCCAACAAATATTAACATTACTATTCGCATACATATTTATTTGTTTATACTAAAAAACTAAGATGTTTTAGGATTAAAAACGTATATGAAAATTGCTTATGAAAACCTTATTAGTACATAAAAATGCTCTTTCCCGGATCAAGTAAAAAAAAGTTACTAGCTCATGATCCTAGTTCTGAAATGTGAAAGACTCGTATAAATACCAGAAATCTAGATGTTTACCTTTATGATTCGTTGAATTTAGCCCATTTTCATATCATGGGTCGATTTATTGGCTGTAGGCCCAACAACTTAAGCCGAACTAAAACTTAGTGACGCATCAGTTGACACGTGGCAAACCGATAGATGAACGATGAAATCATTCCAACGTTTTTAGACTCTATATCATTAAATTGCAACAGAATTTTGTTGGACCGAAGTAAACCGGACTGGACCGATTGAATTGTCTTCTTGGAGAGAAGAGTTGAAGTAGGAAAGGAAACTAAATTCAGCTTTCCCAAAGAAAAGAAATGAAATCTCTTAGCTTCATCATATCTGTAGCTCCACCTATTCGTTCGTCTCCAATTCATTCTCTTTCTCTAACAAATTTCAATCAGTTATATCTCAAGCTTCCAGCTTCTTCACTCTATTTATCTCCTCCGAGATGCAGCTTTACAAACCCCTACTCGAGTTCTGAAGGATCCCATGGTGGAATGTCTAGGGCATCGATCACTGTCTTGGAAGATATATCAGTTAACGAGTTCAAGATGCAAGTGGGTAGCCCTATTTCTCTGCATTTAACTAATCCATTAGCCAAGCTGAGATTAACTGATCAGCCATTTCTTCTCTTCACCTTCATAGCTTGCACGGTACAACTTGTGTTCCACCATTTTTTTATCTTTATATCTGAATCAACTTTGAGGTTAGCTAAGGATTAAGCAGGGCGGTTATTATAAATCTGTTTGCTTTTTGACGTTTTTTGTTTACTTATTGATAAAAATGAATAGGCTTCAGTGTTTGATCTCTTAATAGTCCTCTATTACAGACTTCAGTGGCTTTTGCAAGTTTTGTGATTACAGCAATTCCCACACTTCTCGTAAGTCTCCACATTTTGATCTCAATCCTCTTTTTCTTCTGTTATATTTCCCCTGAATCTATTGCTTCGTCACTCATTGTAAAACTCTTTCAAGCATTGAGTATCTGTAGTATGTTATCAGTTTTGTAATATTCAGTGAAAAACTATGAAGTTCTATGTCTTATGATGATGTCTGTTCAGTATATTCTATGTTTTCTTACACACCTTCAGGCCATGGGTAGAGCTGCAACATCCTTTGCAAAGTTAGCTGACACTGCTCGCAAAGAACTCCCTAGTACATTGGCAGCCGTAAGGCTCTCTGGCATGGAAATAAGTGATCTTACTCTTGAACTTAGCGATTTAAGGTGATAACCAGTGTTATGTTTCAAAATTATTAACTCAAAATTGATTCTTCCAAGTCACCCCTTTTTATTTGTCTGGATTCCGGAATAAGAAACTTTGTCTATATCATTGTTATGTTATGTTAATGATTTCAGCCAAGATATAGCTGATGGAGTAAACAAATCAGCTAAAGTGGTTCAAGCAGCTGAAGCTGGAATCCGGCAGATTGGAACACTTGCACAACATCAAACTCTCTGTAAGCTCTAATCTTTTGAGAAATTGTATGAATGGTGGCAAAAACTTAACTTTAATCGAAATAAGCTGAAGTTTTGATCTAATAGTGGTCTTGATCTTGGTTCAGCAATGATAGAAGAGAGAGCAAATTTACCAGAGATATCATTGCAACCTGTTGTGGCAGGTGCAGCCGAGAAGACTTCTCACGCGATCAGCAGTGCAACCAAGAGACTAATGAACATCATAACCGGAGTAGATAAGGATGAAGATTCCTAGATCTTCAGAAAGCTTTCACTTTAAAGAGTTTTTTTTTTTTTGCCACTCTGTTTGAAGTAATGAGTAAGTACATGGTTTAGTTCATTTAGGGAAACATAGATTCTATGGCCAAAGACTGGTATATTTGTGAAACCTGATGTGTAAGACAAAAGAAGAAATAACAAGTGAAGTTTACTTCACCTTAAGCCTCATTAATATAAACAGGGACTATAAGAACATCTAGTAAGACACAACATGTAAACAAAAGACAATGGTAATTATTTTACATCAGCAGCAGATGGATTATTTATGTTTGAATGGTTGTTAACTTGTTATCAAGCCGACAATAACATTTAAAAAAAAAAAACAAGTTTATCCTAGTTGTGGTTGGCTATGCCTATGTAGACGTTGGTATTAGTGAGATGGGATTGGGCCAAGTTATAAGGCCCAATAAAACTGAAAGAAGTAATGAAGCGTTTTGTCAAAGTCAAAACTTTATCCTTTTCTATCGTCTTCATCAGCCATCACCAGTTTTATCTCGACTACAATCTCTTTAACGGCCATCAATGGTCAGACTTAGCTTTCGAGTTTAGCAAAGAACGAGCATGTCGTCTTGTCTTCTTCCTCAGTTCAAGTGCCAGCCTGATTCCTTCTCTATTCACTTCAGAACCTCTTTATCCGCCCGTTAGTATTTCCTTTTCTCTCTATCTCATTCACATTCTCTCATATTGAAATTTTGAACAATTCCTCCAATTTTAGACTTCAGATAGTTTTATCTATAATTTTGTGGTTCATGTGTTAGTTATATATGAGTTTTGATGCTTTAACTGTCATTTATTCCATGTTAGTTTCCTTTCAGTTGCTCTGTTCTCATTCTTCAGTAACGTTTATTACTCTATCTGGGGATGTCTTGGATGAGATTCATATCAGTTTAAAGAATGTAGTAGTAAAAAAACCAAAATTGGGTCAAGGGTTGTGTTTGTTAGCACATAAGTTGATGATACTATGGTTATTTGTAGACCCAACTCCTAGTGTTAATTGAATGTTCTGAGTATACGAAATTGTACGCCTTTGACTTGGAAAATCACGGTTTTTAGTCTCGATAGTTTTAAGGTAGAGTGCCCCTTATTTGATTCATTATGAAAATTTCTTGAATAATAGCCAATTCTAATATCTAGTTGATAGGGTCATAAAATCTCAAATGTGGTTCTGGCTATAGATTTTAAGGAAAGTACACGATGTTATGACATTCTAATCAATGTGATATCTTATGTTTGAAAATGCTCACAAATATGTGGATGTGATGTTATGGAAATTGCAGCAAAGCAAAATAAGGGTTCAGTCTTCTTCCAACCACAATGTGCAGTATCCACTTCACCGGCGTTATTAACTTCTATGATTGATGTGGCAAAGCTTAGACTACCCTCTTTCGATACTGATTCAGACTCCCTAAGATCAAACAGGCAATGGACTTATACAGGAACCATTGAGCCTTCCTCTGAGGTAAGTAATATTCTGTCTAATAATAGTTCCCAAAGTTTCAATGAGATTATTTTTTAAATGCTTATTGTTTAATTCAAGGTTACCTTTTCAAAGAAACATTTGTACTCCCACACGCACAACAATGCTTCTTTGTCTTAGGTAGCTGTGGTTTGAAGTCTGCTTGATAACTTCTTTGTATTTGTAGGCAAAATATTTAGAAGCTTTAGCCTCTGAAACACTTCTCACAAGTGATGAAGCAGTAGTTGCAGCAGCAGCAGCTGAAGCAGTCGCCCTTGCAAGAGCTGCTGTCAAAGTAGCCAAAGATGCCACATTATTTAAAAACAGTTCCAACTCAAAACTATTAGTATCATCAACAGCGGATAAACGCTCCAAGTGGGACCAGTTTACAGAGAAGGAGCGTGCTGGCATATTGGGACATCTAGTGGTTTCAGACACTGGAGTTGTGAGTGGCAAAAGCACTGCACATGATTCTAGCAAAGAGTTGTCTGATGATTTAATATCTGAAAAACAAGAAGTTGAGATTCTGGAAGAGGAACCTTCAGTGAGTTTAACTGTGAGATCTACACGCCAAACTGAAAGGAAAGCTCGGAGGGCAAAAGGGTTAGAGAAAACTGCATCAGGTATACCATCTGTGAAGACTGGTTCGAGCCCTAGAAAGAAACGTGTTACTGCGCAAGAAGTTGACCATAATGATCCTTTGCGTTATCTAAGAATGACAACAAGCAGTTCTAAGCTTCTCACTGTCAGAGAAGAACATGAGCTTTCTGAAGGAATACAGGTTCATAACCACTATTCACTTTTGTTTTCTTATTTAACCACCTATTTGGCATTTATAGAAAACGGGAAGAATCAACATTATTTGATGATGAATTTTAATTCTGAACATTTTACTTCTTTTGTGTTCTTTTCTTATCTTCTTTACTATGGTTTCTTGATTAGAAACTTTTGGTTCTTCATTTAGGACCTTCTGAAGTTGGAAAGACTTCAAGCAGAGCTTACTGAGCGTTGTGGGCGTCAGCCAACCTTTGCACAGTGGGCTTCTGCTGCTGGAGTTGATCAAAAATCTTTAAGGAAACGTATAAATCATGGCACACAATGCAAGGACAGAATGATTAAGAGCAATATTCGTCTCGTTATCTCAATTGCTAAGAATTATCAAGGAGCTGGAATGAACCTCCAAGATCTTGTTCAGGTTTGATTTTTTCTCTTCTCTCCTTATTCTTTTTTGTAATAGTTACACCTGTTAGAGAAGTGGCTTAACAAAAGCTCAATCTTTGGTAACATCGTCTTATGATGAAAATTCTAAAAATGGTCATAGGAAGGATGCAGAGGGCTTGTGAGAGGAGCAGAGAAGTTTGATGCCACAAAGGGTTTTAAATTTTCAACTTATGCACATTGGTGGATCAAGCAAGCTGTGAGGAAGTCTCTTTCTGATCAGTCGAGAATGATAAGATTGCCTGTATGTTATCCTCAATATTTCTTAGTCTTTTCACATGTTTAAACAAAAGATTTGAATCTTATAACATTAATGGGATGATTGACAGTTTCACATGGTGGAAGCAACATATCGGGTGAAAGAAGCACGAAAGCAACTGTACACCGAAAAAGGTAGGCATCCAGAGAATGAAGAAGTAGCACAAGCAACAGGACTATCAATGAAAAGACTCATGGCTGTTATGCTTTCTCCTAAACCTCCGAGGTCACTAGACCAAAAAATCGGAATCAATCAAAACCTTAAACCTTCGGTTTGTCCCTCTTGACACAACAACATCATAGTCTTCTTGTTTTTTTTTTTCAAAGAAAGTAATATGAGAGAGATGTGTAAAATATGCAGGAAGTGATAGCAGATCCAGAAGCAGAAACATCAGAAGATATCCTGATAAAAGAGTTCATGAGGCAAGACTTAGATAAAGTATTGGACTCATTGAGTTTGAGGGAAAAGCAAGTGATACGGTGGAGATTTGGAATGGAAGATGGGAGGATGAAGACATTGCAAGAGATCGGAGAGTTGATGGGTGTGAGTCGTGAGAGAGTGAGACAAATCGAGTCATCTGCTTTCAGGAAACTCAAGAACAAGAAGAGAAGCAACCATTTGCAGCAATACTTGGTTGCACAATCATAATTTTTTTTATCTTTTAAAAATGAATGTTTTGTGCATAAAACTTCGGAATAATTATTATTTGTAGCATTTACTATTTTTGTTACCAGCACAGTTACACCTTTTTATTTTCCAAATCAAGTGAAAACAGATGAAAAATAAAAAAAATCGATTAAATAATAAATAATACATATATTATGCGAAGTATAGTAATATATAATAATTTTGAAAAAAATACAGATATTTTTGTTGGATAAGAGAACACCTACGACAAAAAAGAAAAATCTCGGGAAGGAGGCTTCGTTCCCACACCACACGGAACACTAAAGAGCCATCGAGTCTTATCCAAAGCTTTTCTTCTTAATATCTCTCTCCGTCTCTATCTCTCTGCTTCCCGCGGAGCTTTCAGTCTCTGGTAACATCGTCTCTCTCGAATTCCTCTTCTACACAAATTATGCCAATGTTCTTATGATTGCTAATGATTGATTATTCCCAGTTGATTGTGAGTAATGTGTTGATTTTGGTATATTTTCAGGTATTGGATTGAATTGGGTGGGGAAGATTAGATTAGGTTATATAGTGAATGATGTCAGTAGCTACTACTCATTGTTTTACTTCACCTTGTCGTGATCGTATTAGATTTTTCTCTGGAATTACAACTAGTGATGATGACAGACTTGGAATTACAAGAAAGAGGTTCATCAATGGCTCATTCTTAGTCAAGTTTTTAACTCCAATCCAAAATAATGCTCATCTAAGAACAACTGGGAGATCCTCACGTTCATTATCTCGATTCAGGTCAGGAATCTCCAAGGTAATATCAATCAAGATTCAATACAAAAATTGTTCTTTTTTGATCCCTTGTTTAACTACTTATACCTTCATTTTGTAACATCAATCAATCATGTCAGGGAGTGTTTGATATTGTGGCATTACCATCAAGGAATGAACTAAAGGAGCTGACCACTCCACTCCTGCTAAAACTTGCTAGTGTTTTAGCTTGCGCATTCCTCGTTGTTCCATCTGCAGATGCTGTTGATGCACTCAAAACTTGTGCATGTTTATTGAAGGGATGCAGGTATGTTTCTTTCCTTTAGATTCTTCCTAAGTACTATATGTTTGTTTGTGGCTCCATATCGTTCATTTGTTGAGTAGACTGTCATTCTATGATGGATCTGATTTGAGTTGATGATATCTTCTGAATTTTTTTGCCAGAATTTTATATATCTCACATTGTCTGACCATATGGAAGCCTAATTATCTGTTAGGATAGAACTGGCAAAGTGCATTTCCAACCCTGCCTGTGCAGCCAATGTTGCCTGTCTCCAGACCTGTAATAACCGTCCAGATGAAACCGAGTGCCAGGTTAAAAAATTTATTATGATTTATCATTCTGAGGCATGTTTATGAGAGAACACACCATTGATTTTGTTTCAAAGTTATGTGCTTATTTCAGATTAAGTGTGGGGATCTATTCGAGAACAGTGTAGTTGATGAGTTCAACGAGTGTGCTGTGACGAGAAAAAAGTGTGTTCCTAGGAAATCTGATCTTGGAGAATTTCCTGCCCCTGACCCTTCTGTTCTTGTCAAGAACTTCAACATTGAGGACTTTAACGGGAAGTGGTACATTACAAGTGGCTTGAATCCAACCTTTGATGCCTTTGATTGCCAGCTGCATGAGTTCCACACAGAAGGAGGTGGCAAGCTTGTTGGAAACATCTCATGGAGAATAAAGACCTTAGACAGCGGATTTTTTACTAGGTCAGCCGTACAAAAATTCGTGCAAGATCCTAACCAACCTGCTGTTCTCTACAATCATGACAACGAGTACCTACACTATCAAGATGACTGGTAACAACATCTTCAGTGCACCCACGAGGGAAGATCTTGCTTCTCTTCTTTGGCATAACAGTTTTCACATGATTCTTGCAGGTATATCTTGTCATCAAAGATAGAGAATAAACCTGAAGACTATATTTTCGTGTATTACCGTGGGCGAAACGATGCTTGGGATGGATATGGTGGTGCGGTTGTGTACACGAGAAGTTCTGTATTACCAGATAGCATTGTACCAGAACTTGAAAAAGCAGCGAAAAGCATAGGCAGAGATTTCAGCACATTCATAAGAACAGACAACACCTGTGGTCCTGAACCTCCGCTCGTCGAAAGACTTGAGAAAACAGTGGAGGAAGGGGAAAAGATAATAGTAAAAGAAGTTGAAGAGATAGAAGAGGAAGTAGAGAAGGAAGTGGAGAAAGTAGGTAGGACTGAGATGACCTTGTTCCAGAGATTGGCTGAAGGATTTAATGAACTGAAGCAAGATGAGGAAAATTTCTTGAGAGTGTTAAGTAAAGAAGAGATGGAGTTGTTGGATGAGCTCAAAATGGAAGCAAATGAGGTTGAGAAATTGTTTGGTAAAGCTTTGCCGATCAGGAAACTGAGGTAGAAGAACCACCATTGTTGTACTATATTATTATACATACTGTATTATATAAGGGCCAATTGAATCTTTGTATACATTATTCATATTGCAATATCAATCTGGTACATAACACAACAAAGGATTAAGACATCATCCTTTGGGCAAAAACAAAACAGAAATGGTAAACATCTCAAGAAGAGGTGAAACTGGTAACAATGGGGATAATAACAATGAGAATGATCAAGAGCAACACAATGATACCAATGCACATCCACTTCCTGCTACTTCTCTGATGAGTCTTTGCGGTTCTTAGCTCATTAGCCCCATCCTTGACATAATGGCTAGCATTCATCACATGATGCTCAATCTCATCCATCTGTTCACCTTGAGTGTCAACAATCACAGCCATATCAAGAAACACCTGATGAAGCTCTAATAGATTCTTCTCAATCTCCTTAGCTGCATCATACCTGTCTTGAATATCAACCACAGTATCCATGACCTTTCCTTTTCCATGCTCCTGGACAGCTCTTGTGAGAAAATCTTCACCTGCAGCGTTATCAGTGATGATCTTCTCGATCATCTCATTATCAGGATGGTCTCCAGTGACAGTGAAGTACCTTCTTTCAACAGCCTCCTTGTACTCATTCATCATCTTTATTCTCAGCCCTTGAAACTCCAACATCAAGTCCCTTAACTTCTTCCTCAGGCCATTGGTCACAGCGGTTCTACTCCTGTAAACTGAAGTTCCAGAGAGCCTTTTGATCTCCTTGTTTGCTTTCTCCATCTCAGCCAGCTTCGACTTTATAGATTTTGCCTTCCGGAGACCAGACACAATCTCATTAGAGATCTTGTCTCGAAGAGATTTTACCAACTCTGCCTTATGAACACCTTTACTCTCATCGTTGTATTGGGCGATACGAGACAGTGTCTCACTGATCAAACCCATCTCAGCTTTGACTTGCTCTGCTTCTTCTAAGAAAGATGATAGATTCTCGTCAGCTTTAACAGAGCCCATTTCGAGATCAATGTCAGTTCCTGCTTCCATATCCTTCATCGCCGCTTTTTTCAAGTCAACGTAACTCATAAACGATTTCGTCATTAGGTCATTCATTTTTCAACCTGAAACTCAACAAATGTACGATTTTACTTTATTAGAATCAGAGACAGTCACAGATGAGAAATGGATGAAGAATCTAAGTGAAAATAACATACCCTTATGTTACTCAGAAAGATAGAGAGAGAGATGGTGGTGTGAAGCTAACTAGAGGATGTTGAGTAACGTTTTGGTGAAAGCAAGCTTTATGATATAAGAGAATAAAAATAGCCGTTACGGTCGTCCATATACCCAACGGCTATATTTGGTCAATGTATCCGTTAGATCCGTCCATTTGTCTATCAGCTTCTGTTCTTCAGTTCTACTTTATTTATTTTTTAATTGTGTTATACTCAGAGGCTAAAACTGTAATTAAAGGCATGCCTGGGGGCAGTGTAGTATTCAATCCATAGGGTTATATTAGGTTGCGATTTGGCCTACTTCAGATTGCGATCATTGTAAAGATATCAAAACTGAGAAAGAAATTAGGGGCTAAATTGCAATTACGAATATTATTACACTTTCGTCGACTTGAGATTGTGACAAGTTTTAATCCACCTGTCAGGCACCGTCGGTAACAGTTTTAAAACATATACACTTTATTTCAAAAATTGTTTGTATATAATAACGAAACGACCCTCCAATAAAATATATCCTTTAATTTATTCATCGGAAATAGGAAATTAATCAATTTCTTTTTTAAAAATCTGATTTATTCAGTTAATTTGATATGTAACGCTTATATTAAAGTTCGAAAAGGTTAAAAGAGAAGAAGATGTGGTGGAGACAAGAAGATCCATGTGTGTGATGTGTTTGCAAATTTTGTTCCTTAAAAATCCAAATCCATTTCTCCATCACTACTTATTTAGAGCATTTATCCACTTTTGTTCCTTTACACTAACTACATATGCAATACATAAATTATTCACGAGTAAACACACTCTTCATATCTTTTTCTCACAAGGCCAATCTCTTTATATATATATATATATATATAT
>KE159320.1:126157-139405 GCA_000411055.1 Leavenworthia alabamica
AATATGAGGATAGAAATGTTTTACCTAAAAACCTACTAACTAAAAAAATGAAAAACATAAAAATATGTGGTTAACCGTCATTTATTTATTTAAGTAACAAAATTTAATACTCGTAACTGAAATTGCATTAAAAAAAACCATATATACTCGTAACAAAACATGGTAAAATACATAATCCAATTAAAAGTTAGAAAATATCTGAACCTTATCCATATTTTATTTCTTAACCTCTAACACAAATCCACCGTCAGATCTTAAAATTGCCCAATCCTAATTGAACGGTCTAGATCTTATAACGAAAAGGAAACAGTTTCTTGTCCAGAAACGTTGTTCAACCCCTTTACTCTTTTTCCAATAAATTTTCATCGTTGAAGTTAATTTTGCAGAGAAAAATATCAAACGAAACCTCGCTGGCGATTAAAGACTTTGCTAAGAAGACACGTCGTCTCTGTGAGACTTTCTGATTCTTCTTTTTCTTTTATTAAAAAAATTTGTGAAAGATATTGTTTTTCTCTCTCGTTCGGAGAAGAATATGGCGGAAGTGATTAGCAAAACGAGTTTGTTCTTAGGAGCTTGTGGTGTGAGTCATCACCATCTTGATGATTTCTCTGTGTCTCCTGTGAGTTTTGGTGGATTTGGTTTGAAAGAGAGTTTTTCTTGTCTTAAGCTTAAGAAGAATCAAGATCCTCTTAGAAGTGAATTCCATGGAAAACAAATCGTTTTCGGAGATTCTCAAACTGAGACCTTTAGAAGAAGCTTCCGTTCATCATCATCCATCACAGCTCAGGTAAATTTTTGATTTTTTTTAGGGTTTTGTTTTTTGATTTTGTAGTGAATCACTGATTCAATCTTGTGTCATGGCTATATGAGAATATTTTTAGTTTAGGATTCATGTGTTTTCAATTTGATGATATGTTGATTTATTGGATCTGTGAATAATATAGTCTTCTGATATGTGTAAATTTTGCAGACAACGCTGAGGATTGGGACAGCTCAAAAATGGTGGGAGAAAGGTCTTAAAGAAAACATGACAGAGATCTCTTCAGCTCAACAACTTGTTGACTCTCTTACCAACGCTGGTGATAAGCTCGTTGTCCTTGATTTCTTCTCACCTGGCTGCGGTGGCTGCAAAGCTCTTCATCCAAAGGTATAATAGATTCACTTCTTGAATTGTAGATTTTGACTTTTTCATTCTTTGGTATTGATAAAGATTTGTGATTGTTGCAGATATGTCAGTTGGCAGAGATGAACCCTGATGTGCAGTTTCTTCAGGTTAATTATGAGGAGCACAAGTCCATGTGTTATAGCCTCGGTGTTCATGTTCTCCCGTTTTTTCGATTCTACCGGGGAGCTCATGGTCGTGTTTGCAGCTTTAGTTGTACCAATGCTACGGTTTGTTCTCTTCTACATAAATCATTAGACAACCAATCAAAACACATGTTTATTGATGTTTAATCTTCTTTTGCAGATCAAGAAATTCAGAGATGCATTGGCAAAGCATGGCCCAGATAGGTGTAGCCTTGGTCCAACCAAAGGTCTTGAAGAAAAAGAGCTTATGGCACTTGCAGCCAACAAAGAACTCAACTTTACTTACACACCAAAGCCTGTACCAGTTGAGAAGGAAGCAGTGACTCCTAATTCAAAACCAAGTCTCCCTGTTCCTCTTCCAGCGATGAGCACCAATGATGATAAGACATTGGTCTCCTCTGGGAGATGAGAGTGAATAAGCATTTCGTTGTACAGTTTACATTATGGTAAGTAGTAGTAGCAGCTAGATATTTATTGCTGTGCCTAAAGATGTTTGTTCTTGGAATGACCAGCCGGTTTAATGGGGTTCGGTTTGTTTTTTTTTCGGTTCCCCTGAGCAAAATCGGTTATTGGCATCTGGGTTATCCTAGACCAAAACCAGTTCCAGTGGTTCTGCTCAGTTAATAGACTCTTTGGTTTCTTTTGTTTGTTTTTATTTGCTTAAATGTAACACTCTATGCTCAGTTAATAGACTCTTTGGTTTCTTTTGTTTGTTTTTATTTGCTTAAAACTAAAAGTGACACTCTATGGATTGGTACTGAAACCTAATAGAGCAGTTGGAGAGGCATAAGCTTTCTTATCCAACCATTGTTCATACAAAACTTGTTTCCTATACAAAAGCCTAAAACAACAGACAAAAGAAAGGCTTCAAAGTAACGTTTTCTACACTTCTTTCACAAGTTTCCATTGCTTCAGCTTCTTCTGCAACTGATCAGCTTCACTTCCCATTCCCATCTCTTCCACACCTTTAACTATTGCTGTATATATTGTCTCATCTGGCTTACATCCACTTGTTAGCATTATCTCAACAACCTCTATAGCCATTTCCATCTCTTTCTTCTTGCATAGCCCTTGGATCACTAACCTGTAAGTGCTACATTTGATCCCATTCCCTCTGTTGCTAGTTTCTTTCAAGACTTGACTAGCTTCTTCAACTAGGTTTGCTCGGCAGAAACCATAGATTAAAGATCTACGAGTTATATCATCTGGAGAGATTCCAGCATCCAGCATCTGATGGTATATAGCCAATGCTTTCTCCATCAGACCCTTTCTCGCTAGCCCATCGATTACAGAGTTGTAAGTAATTAAACCAGGCGAACAATTAGTGTTTCTTAGCAATCTAAGTAACTCAATGGCTTCATTGACCATTCCCTCTTTGGACATAGCTCCTAGAACTGTATTGTAAGTAACAATATCAGGTGAACACTTTTGTTCCAGCATTTGGTAGAAGAAATCGATTGCACGACTCAAAAGCCCGGCTTTGCACAAACCATTGATCAGGATGTTGTAAGTAATAACTGTTGGACAGTAAGATGTCTGGTACATGATGTTTAGAATCTCATCCACTTCATCCCAGTAGCCATGTGAACAAAGGGAATGTAAAAGAGTGTTGTAAGTTACAGTGTTCAGTTCCAAACCATGAGATACAATATGCTCAATGACCAAAGCCACGTCCTTCAAGTTCCCTCGTCTACAGTTATAGTTAACCAGAGAGTTATATGTGACAATATCAGGATAACAACCTTCCACAGCCATGTCTTCTAAAACTTCCATAGCTCGAGCGCTTCCACAGTGCCTACACACAAGTTCAACCAAAACCGTGTATGTAATCATAAACGGAGGACAACCATTACGCAGTTGATCCTTCCAAAACCCAATGGCTTGCTCAGCATTCCCATGATCGAACATACACCGAATCAATGTATTATATGTGATCACATCTGGAGGACTTCCACTCAAACTCATGTCTTCTAAGAGAACCAAGGCAGATCTCAAATGCCCTTTCTTGCAAAGATTCCCAATGAGCATGTTATAGGTAATAGTATCTGGAACTCCACCAGACATTACCATTATTCTCCAGATACCTATTGCTTTATCCAGTTGATCTATTCGGGCTAGACCTCGGACTATGTTTGTGCAAGAAGGAAAATGAGGAACTTGATTATGACGAGCCATCACCTCGACAAGTTTACAAGCGTCTGCTAACTTCCCATTGCTACACAGGTTATGAAGAATCTCGTTGTTTGTTTCTTCATCGTTCTCTGTAATTGGTCCATCAGATGATAAAATCGAAGAAACTATATACTTCCTTGGTTTCACTTTACCATAGTGATGAAACTCTGAACTTCTCTCAGCATAATCATCAACATCATGTACATTGTCAATACACACATTACTAGTCACCAAGCCATGGCATTTCATATAAACATTACTTTTCAGCTTTCCAAAACAGAGACTCGTTTGCTTTGGAGATATATTTGGAATATGTAAGAAGTGAACTTCAAGTAGCAAATTTGATGAAGCCATCTCTCAGAATTCACAAACGAAACAGAGATCTTTCCTTATTTAACCTTAGTGGTGAAGAAGTTAGACTCAGAAACCTTTTTGTTCAGTCTCTGCCTAGCTAATCTTGAGTGTGTAGAGAAACCAAACCTATGAAATCCAAAAGATATAATATAAATAATCCAGAAGAAGAAGAATAATAGAAATAGTTAATAAGTTTAAGAACTACAAAGGAACAAATCTGGAGAAATGAGAATGAGAAACTCACCGTTCGTTCTTACGAAGCTGTGCGTGTGTTCTGGCTATAGCTTTCGACAGGGGTTTGATACGATAAGTAGGGTTTATCCTTAATTTATAAAGTACATCCTTCATTTTACTGAAATTCTTCATTTATTTCCACCATTTATGAAATGTTCAACATCCACCCCTATTTTTTTCTTATTACTCGATTTTCCTATTGCATTTTGACTATTCCGGACAATTCAGGTTTGGGGTTGAGCTTTTGTAAGTTTTGGTTTTGAGTTACAATAATAGATTTTAGAATAGATAGTGACTTTAATTTTTTTACTGTAAAATTTTTTGCTATAGAAATTACGGAATTAGGGTAGAAATTGCATTGAAATCTTAAAATGTTTTAAATTAAAAATTACTTTGACAAACAACAGTATTTAATAGACAATCCAATTTGAAGAAAAGAAAACGAAAATAAAAAAAAGAAGATGCATGTTTTTGTAACGCCAAATTAGACAAGGCTTGGTTCCTGTATCATTTGCACTGCTTGCTGCCAAACAAAACATCAACCCAATATAAAACTGTTAATTAACTGAGAATACGATTAGGTGTTTAGGAAATGGAAACATGAAAATTCTTACTTGCAAGCAAGACAAAGTGTACTGAACATCACTTGTTGTTATCTGATGATGTATGACCATTCTGATCCTGTAAAACCATATCCCACATCAACTTAGTTAATTGACTCAATCATCAAACTCATAATAAACCAAAGACTATATTGTTTGTTGTCACATTTTCTTCCACATGTAAACCAAACCTGGATGAGTTCTCAGGGATAACGAGAATGCCATTCTCCTCTAGACTCTTGCGTAGTTTCTGAGCCGTAAGCTTTGATCCATCCTCCATATCCATGAAAATCTACCACAACAACTATGTAGTTAGTTTTGTCTTATTTGTGTTAGTGTATACTACATGACAAACAGTAGTTGTAATAACACGAACCATGTTGGTCTCCACAGCAGCAACATTTACTTTAATCCCTTTTAGTTGATTCAATCCTTCTGCAAATAGTTACGTTTATTCTAGTAAATTAATATAATGGTTTAATTAAGGTAAATGAGTTATGAGTATGTGTACCAGCTAACAACTTAGTCTTCTTGTGGTCATGTTGTAGCTTTGGAAGGTTTTCTTGGAGTGCGACCAAAGCAGGTGCACACAGAACTCCTATTTGTCTCATTCCTCCACCTAATGTTTTCCTTAACGTTTTGGCTTTTTCTATGAAACTCTGTGAACCAACGATCACAGATCCTATCGGAGCTCCAAGACCTTTAGAGAGACACACCTGAAACAGAGTTTGTATATGTGTTTATGTCTGTGTAAGAATGTCATTTATCTTTTCAAAATGTCAAACAAGAGTAGTTTAGGTACCGAGATCGAGTCAGCAGGCTTTACAAGCTTATGAACTGGAACTCCAAGTGCCTGCATGTAAACATTTTTTCATATTTATTTATGAATCTTGTGGAGATTATATATGTATAAATGGGGAAAAAGCATATATATGATATATTACGATTGAAGCATTGAAAAGACGAGCTCCATCGATATGAAGTTTTAAACCATGTTTCTTCGCAATCTCTCCAACACTCTCTGTGTATTCCACACTCAAACACCTCCCACCACAGCTACATCACACACTACTACTTCAATAATCTTATTCATAGTTCTTGATGATCAAGAGAGTAGTACTTACTTGGCATGTGTGTTCTCCAAGCAAATCAACTTTGTTGATGGATAAAACGTGCTTCCTTTAGGATCTCTAATGGCTGCTTCTATAGCTGCTAAGTCCATAGTACCATCTTCTTCATTCTTGACTGTTCTAGGATGCACTCCTCCAATAGTAGATATCCCTCCATTCTCATAAACATGGATATGACAATTATGGCCAAGAATCACCTCACTGCCTCTAACGTCACAATGAACCATGACGCTGATTAGGTTCCCCATTGTTCCTGATGGCACGAACAGAGCAGCTTCTTTCCCCATCATCTTGGCTATCTCTTCTTCAAGACGTCGAGCCGTTGGATCGTAGCCAAGGACGTCATCATCTACCTCTGCGTTACACATTGCTTCTCTCATTGCATCGGTTGGTCTAGTCACGGTATCTGATCGGAGATCCACTGCTCTCATCACCATCTTCACACCAAATTCACCTATAAAACATTTTCTTTTCTTTTGTTAGATAGCCATATGAATATATTGAGTCTCATTCAAAACAGATGTTTCAAAATGATATGTATTAGAATACAAATTAGAGAGGTACCTGCGTAAATGAAGAAGATTTTCAAATAAGATTGTTGTGACCTGACATCAAATCAACACATATAAGAGCTTCAGATTATGATGTTCCTTGGTAATGACAGAGAAAGAAAAAATAAATAATCTGAAACAGATCCTTTCTTCTCAGACCAAACCAAATATTATTTCTCTAGAAACCAAACATTTCAACAGTGTTTTTAAAGAGATGCAACAAGCTGCAGATAAGTGTAGGTTAGAAGAATGCCACGTGGATAACTTACGTGGGTTTGATACATACTTAAAACCAAAAAATTAACATTTGGCTACCATGAAAAAGACATAGAAATTATCAACCATTGATACTGAAACTTGAAAGGAAGATAACAATATCGAAATCGACAAAATTTGTTTAGTTTTTATCAAAAAAACTAATGTAAATATTAATTCACGAGAAAAAGATGAAGTAGAGAGACTCGTGTATCGGAAACACTCATAACATACGTGTACAAGGCAAAAGCAATTCACGAGATAATTATTGTCTTCTTATAATCCTCGGTTACATCGGTGAACCAATGTTTTAGTGTACATGAATCAAAGGTTTGTATTTATTTTGTTTTTCTTCGTAAAAGACGAATGAAAAATGAGAAAAAAAGGAACGTACCAGGTTAGTAGTATTAAGACAAGGAGAGGCGGAGAGGTGAATGAAGAGACGGAACTCAAAAAACCTATCAGCCACTCTTTGCAAAGTGTCTAGTGACAGCTTACCTATATATAGAGAGAGACTAGTGATAATGAGACAGAGTCAGCTCTTACGTGTCAATTCTACTCATCCATCCTGGCATTTCCGTCTCTTTATCGTTTTTATTTTTTATATAAATACTTTTTTCATTTCTATTGATGTTTATAATGTTTTTTCACATAAAAATAATTATTGTATTTATCTCTTTCTTATTTTATTTTATTTGTTTCCTTATTATTGATATTTTTTTCTAGTTTTCCAAAATATATATTTATTACCTATTGTTCTCGTTCCATCTATAATGTTATTTGAGTTTCACATTAAAGAGGGTATATTCAATTTGACATTTTGATTGATTTGATTTTTTAGTTAGATTTGAAATGATTTAGTTAAATTTTGGTGAATTTAAAATTTTGTTGTTAAATTTTTTTAAGTCCTACCTAAAACAGTAAAATTTTGATTTTTTAATTTTTTTACTAGGAAATCTTTGAAAATATAATATGAAATTTTAAAATCAAATTATAATAATATTTTTAATAACAGTAGATTTTAATAACTTTTTCAAAATCATTAATCCAATAACATTTGATTTTAATAACTATTTTAAAATCTGCGAGGACCGGACGGGACCAATCCGATCGATCTTCTATAGTTGGAACCACTACTACTAATACAGTAACAATAGACCTCAAAATATATATATTAATGTTCTAATCCTACAAAAACCATATCCTTCATTCAACGTCAACATGTGACCTTCAACATTAAAATAAATATGACTTTGGATTCTACGGATCTCTCTCTCTCCCAAGAAAAAGAAACGTCTCGTTAAGCTTCTCATAGATCTCACGTCTCTCCTGTCCTGTGGGCTTTCTCTCATTATCTGTAATATGACGCCATAACATAGAGCATGAAAGCTGATGAGGCCGTCACTATTAGTTCCTGCAACACAGTAGCAACGTTAGCACTATTGAGTTTGTTGTAGTATCATAAGCCTGGTTTTATGGTTTTCACTAATGCAACTATTTCTTTTAGATACCTGACCATTCTATTTGTTCAATCTTGGTGTGGTAACACATATTCAACTTAGGTGTTCTCATTTCATGACTAAGCATCTAGTTTTCATTTCAGTACAAGTACCGTAACACCTACAGATCTGACAAGTCAATTCTATTACAGATGAACTGCAGAGTCATCTACAACCTATTCAACTAGCTAACAATTCACCTGTATATCAGAAACCATAGTTTGATCAAAATGATCATTTGTGTGGGACAAGTTAAGAAAAGGTTTCAAGTCAGGAGAGATAGAGGGTTATGTAAGAACACCAACCTGGTTATTGTAAAGAACCATGGGTATGGACTTGCCCATGTACTCGATGAAATTTAAGAACCCAGTGTAGGCCTGTAAAGCATGATTCACTAAGAGTTAAACATAGAATACATCAATCAAAATAAATATAACCAATGACTAAATCTACAACCAGGAGCATCCTGTTAGTCGTATTTATATCACATATGCCCCTTTCTTTGAACATAGTTAAACCAGTGCAAGATAATGCAACATTGAACAGATTCTGTTAAACATAGGAGTCTTGATGGATATACATACCAAAGATGCCACAAGTATAGAGCCGAAAACTAATGAAAGAGAACGAAGAAGCCTCTTTCCCATTCTCAATCCTCGTCCATCTTCTTCACCTTCCTCCTATAGCCAGTGTCAACATCAATGCATATTAGGACAAGAAGAGCCAACAGGTGAACCAACTACCAACATTAAAACATCCCCAAAAATAAAGTCAAAACTCACATTATATGTTGGAGATGAAGGTGCTTCAAAGGATTTTAATTTCTCAAAAATTCGGTAAACAAATACAAAAGACATGAACTGCAGCGGTTTATATTCAACATTACGTTTAATTGCAATCCATGCAGTCTGCAAAAAAGAAAGAGAAAGATTCACATCTGATTGTGAGATCCAAGAATTTGAAAATATCATATATTCATACATGTCTATGTAACTTTTCTCTCCAAGAAACCAGTCATTTAAAACTGAAGAATGATGTCTTTACTTCATAATGAGTACAGATGTTAGAAAAATAAACAAAATTGGCATTTCTAACAATAGCTACATGATCCTTAAACCTCATGTTTTCTTAAATACTTACAAACACAACTGATATTGCTAGGTTGATCAAGATATCATTTTTGGCGGACCTGGAAAACCTGTAACAGCACAAGTCAATAAATCATGATTAGCAATACAAAATGCTTTTGAAGGATGAAAATAAATAATTTGATTAGACTCATAAAGAATCTATACCTTGGACCCCATGGTATTAAAGGCTGCTTATCAGCATATTTAATGTCCTTAGAAACCTGTGTTATGAGAATTCACCAAGGATTAAGAAACAAAGTCCATAAGAGTCCAAGATAGCATGTAGCAGCAAGAAGGAGGAGATGATACAGATACCTTAAACGAACCAAAAGTCACACCCTTTTTCCTATTCATTAACTGAGCATACATGAGCTTATCATATGCTTTCTCAAGCTATTAAAATGTTAAATAGAAACGTGTTAACAAGAAACAACAAATAATACTTACTTAATAGGAGTACAAAGAAAGGGAGAGGTAAGACATACTAGAGCAGCAGTGGCATCATCACCACTCTTCTGAGCTTCTTTAAGTTTTCTTCCATAAGTTTGCTTGATCTTGTCAAATCCTTCTATAGGGTTAACACCAAGCACCTGACAAGGTATGCAATCAAGTCTTGAGGAGTGCAGAATTAAAAACAATGGCCAACAAAACTAGTTCTTTCTAGGGCGTTAGAGATCAATAACCTCATAAGGGTTAAAGTCAGCATCGGACTGTGGATTTCCAGCCGCAGACGAAGCAGCACGTATCACTATCCTACTCTGAAACACCCTTCCCTGGGTAAGCCTGAAAATTTCAATTATCTTCATTACAATGACTACTAACATGTAAGAAACAGTCTGAATTTAAGCACCAACAATGGAACTTCCTTGAATGAAATTGAAAGTTTTAAACTTTGTATAGCAACTGTAAGAATTGCCTAGCTTAGAAGCTCATCGACAAATCCACGAAAGAAAAAATCAGAATTCAGTTGACAGTGTTTTACGAATGACAACAAGATAATAGTTTTTTACGCTATGTTCATGAAAACCTAACTAAATCAAAAGAATCAGATGTTCTTTTAAATTATTAAAGCCAAAGGCAGAATCAAGCTCATGAAAAATTACCTTACAAAAGAAGGCGACTTGGAAGTTTGAAGAGTAAGAATAGAGTTCCTCTGAGTAAATTGAGGATGAGGGTAATGAAGCGCGTTGGATATTGCGAAAGCCATGATAGAAGAAGAGGAGGAGGACACTGAAGTAGATATTGCGATAGCCATGGCAGAGCAGTAGGGCACAAAAACTAATTTCGAGTGTATGCTTTCTGAAGTTCTAAAACTTAAGATACTTTCAATAAAACAAAATGAACTGTTGTTCGTGTGGTCTAGTGGATAACGCGCTCGTCTCCAGATCGGGAGATTGAGTGTTCGAACCGCACACTATGAACAATCCTGCTAATATTAACCAGTCAACTATTTTGGAATATCATTAAACTTTTAATTTTGCTATGGAAAATTCTCAACACGTTTGCACTTATGTTCTTTCTTACATCCAGGATCACTAATGACTAAACTATCCAATTTTTTAGTTAACAACAATGAATTTAGAAGAAACTTAATATTTCTATAAGATACAGTTGACATTCTTCTCTTTGTCATCCATTGTCCGAGTTGTTGTGGCATTTCTGACTGTTGGGTTGGTTCAATCATTCGTTGGTTTGTTTTGCTTGCTCCATTTCCAGCCGAACAAAGAGATTCTGATTTCTATGCCATATCCATACAAGTGTCCCAGTTTTAGTGTGTATGTTCTTTATGGATTCATCTCTTTGTTTCAAGAAACAAACAAAGGTTTATTAACTAAGGTAAATGGTAATGAAAAACGAAATACAAAAAGAATATATCCAAGAATCAGAATCGTTTCAGACAAAACAAGCCTGGAACAAAAGCAAACCATCCACTAAGTAGTTGTAGTTGTGTATTAAAATATCTTTAACTTGTACATATGTTTCGTAGACGTCGTTTCAAAGATAAATGTGAACGTCGCAGACTCACGTAGTAGTTTGACGAATACCACTATACATGAAATATCATTACCTTGTAATTGGATTTACGATGTGTTATAATGAGTAAAATACATAAATTGCAATACTACAACAAAACAACAAGTAGGAAAATATCGATGAGTGTGATAATAATAATGTATTGTGTTACGTAAGGATGGATGCTGATAGTGGGCTATGTGTCAGTGTGTGCGAATGTGATGACGATGATCATGATGGTTACTATCTAATTCTATCATCCAAGTCAATCTCATGAAAAATTATATAATATCATCGGTAGATGTTGATTTTAAAGACTCGTTTTCTTTGAATAATGAGCAAAATTAAAAACGTCATGTAGTTTTTTGGTTTGAATAATTCATGGAGTTGATTTGGTTTACAAAGGTTGTCGAATAACCTACAAAACAGTTGAATAGGTCTCCCACAATTTAAGTCAAAAATATTTTTTATTTTTTTTAATTACAGTTTGCTTAGGTTTTGATTCGATTATTAACACAAGAGTAATTTTGTATTAAATATATATATTTTAAAAATATTTTACCACAATTTTGTTAGTTTAATTTGAATTCTGTAATAGAAACATGTAGTATATTTGTTAATAACTCAGATGTAATATCTCAGATTCTCAATACCATACAAAGAACAAAAAGGATTTTGAATTTAAATATCTAAATAAATAAATAAAAGAAAACGGAGAAATATAACGTTAACGGAAAAACAAACGTATAAAAAATAAAACATGTAGGCATCAAAAGGAATATTCCTAAGAATTTGGCTATAAAAAAAGGTACAACCGACTCAAAGGGCTCTTCTTAACTCACACATAATAAACCTAACAACAAACAAAATAATAAATATTATGAGTTGCAGCCAAACACTCGGAAACAACAACAAATACCAGATCTGCGAGGAGATCGGCCGTGGACGCTTCGGTACTGTCACGCGCGTCTACGCTCCGGCTACCGGTGATTTCTTCGCCTGTAAAACTATTGATAAAAACTCCCTCGCTGATGATCTAGATCGTGCTTGCATCGAGAACGAGCCTAAGCTAATGGCTCTCTTGTCGTATCATCCAAACATTGTTCAGATTCACGATCTCGTCGATACTGATTCGACTCTCTCGATTTTTATGGAGCTTATCGATCCGTCTGTTTCCATCTACGACCGTTTGATATCTTCTGGAACCTTCTCTGAGTCTCAAACGGCGTCGTTTGCTAAACAGATACTCCAGGCGCTTTCGCATTGTCACCGTTACGGCGTAGTTCACAGGGACATTAAACCGGATAACATTTTAGTAGATCAACGAAACGATACGGTTAAGATCTGCGATTTTGGTTCAGGTATTTGGTTAAGTGAAGGAGAGACCACTCAAGGCGTCGTTGGAACGCCTTATTATGTAGCGCCTGAGGTTCTGATGGGATGTTCGTACAACGAAAAGGTAGATATATGGAGCGCCGGCGTAGTTTTGTACACGATGCTCGCCGGATCTCCGCCGTTCTACGGAGAAACAACAGAGGAGATATTCGAAGCAGTACTGAGAGGAAACCTTCGTTTTCCACCTAAGGTATTCCGAGGAGTTTCATCGGCGGCTAAAGATTTCTTAAGGAAGATGATTTGTAAAGATGCTTCTAGAAGACTCTCAGCTGAACAAGCTCTAAGTAAGATTCCAAACTTAACAACGTTTTGATACGAATTTTAATTACATAAATAAAATTAATATTGGTAATTATAATTTCTACAGTGCATCCATGGATTCAAAGAGCAGGTGAAACAGAGGAGAGATTCATCTAATAAATAAAAGTAGAAAGTGAATCATCAACAAGTGGAATGGTGAGTGAGTGAGTCGTCGTGTAAATTAGGTGATGATGCCATTAGAAGACTTCTGGAAAACTTAAAAAAAAAAGGAGCTAAATAAGAGATCGATGCCAAAGCTGGCTTCTTCTTCTTCTGAGTTTGGCGATGAGTTTTTTTTTTTTTTT
>KE159320.1:139420-207459 GCA_000411055.1 Leavenworthia alabamica
CGTAGAGGATAACTATCTTTTTCCGCCTTTTACGGGTTTTTTTTTTCCTGAGTAAAAGGATGCGAGAAAGCAGAGTTGTACTCGTTTTTTTTTTAATCAATAAATAAGTTTTAACCAATCTTTCTGCATTATCTCTAATTTCGAATTTTGTCCACATAATATAATATTAGATAATCGAACAAATAAAAAATATAGATGATAAATATTTTTGAAGAAATAAAAATGTGGTTGAGATGTTTCGACAAACTATGTCGTTTTGTCATATTTTGATAATTTTACGGATAATTTATAAGACTTGTTATTAAGATGGATTTCAAATATATATAATAATAAGTCAATAACAGTATAATAAAATAATGTTTGGACCTTGTCTCTACTCCTATAAATGTGTCATCTAACCTATTAGGTTTTGACACTTGGCAATCACTTTTGTTTTTAGTTAGTATCTATTAAGATAAACATGAAATTTGATATACTTTATAATTTTTTCTAATACCACTATTTATAATTTTTAAAACAAAATTATATTATTTTTTTTAATTAGATATAAATAATATTTTTTATTAAAATCATATTTTTAATTTAATGTTANTTAAAATCATATTTTTAATTTAATGTTAAGATTTAGTATTTAATTAGTGGTTGAGTTTACTTTTTTATTATTTGGGTTTAATATTTAGTAGTTATGATTAGTATTTAGTGGTTGGATTTTATGTAATTTCTTAAAAATATAATTTAATTTTTAATTCAATTAAATTATTAAACGGTAATTTTGTCTTAAATTAATTTTAATAGTATTTATAAAAATTAAAGTTAATTTAGTGGTATTTTTAGAATTATACTATATGTATTAGTAATTAATATTTTAAATTGTTGTTATTTAAATTTTTATTTTCAAAGCTCACTTTTTTTTTAACTACAACATGAACATATTTTTTGTATATATTTTTATTGAAATATTCGTTTAAAGACATGTGTCAATACTGTTTTTTTTTCCTTTCTTTCTAGATTCCACCGAATTAAAGTTGATACATCATTTCACAAAAGAAAACAAAAATAAATCAACTTTACACTCAAAGACTTTTTATGTATACAAAAATGTACGGTGAAGAAGAAAACTTATGTACGTTGAGAGCTAGTTAAGTTAGGTACGTTTCTTGTTTTCCAAATCTACACCACTTTTGCAAAAAGGTATAACAGATCATGAGATTAGGCAAAGGTGTATTATAGATTAAAAAGAATATCCAAGTTTGTAATTTATTCTTTGTCTGCCTCAAATAATATAGGAATCTTTGAAAATCAAAACCCATATTGTTAAACATGTTCTTTGATAAGAGCATATCTTTAAGCATATTCTTATATAATATGTGACTCAAATGAAAATCCCAATCTTCATTAAGTATATGCCTTTGGATTAAACCCTATTTATTCCTTTCTTGAAGAAGACTCTTAAATCTTAACATGCTTCATGATGAATCTTTCCAAGTCGGTGGAGGATTATACTACACAAAGAAATTAATTAAACATTTTTAACGTGGTTTTGTTTATTTTATTAAATAAATGTAAACGTATAAAATTCGGACAAGATATTTAAAGAAGATTAAATAATTAACTATAATCTGGTTGTCTTAACTAAGGAATCACTTTTGTAATGCAAATTGCGTGATACATCACATGCCTTATGGCATGGTATTATATTAGCTTTGACAAAATTAAAATCATATAACACTTTATAAATTAGTAATTAAATAAAGCTTAATCATATCGATTGTGGAATATTATAAAATCGTGTGTGACATAGTATATTAGTAATCATCATCAACATAACATTTTTATAGTGGTGTTTAATTATCGTGGAGTCTATCAAGGAATCCACTAACAATCGAATTTGATAAAAGAATCCATTATTTTAATTCACATTTGATATATGACTGGACCACCACTCTTTTAGTTTTTTTTTTCTATCGTTTGAATTGTATTAAAACTTTTTTAAAGAGAAAACAAAAATCAAATCAAACTGAAAACAAAATGGTAAGTACAAAACAAATACTCTGGCCCTACCCATGTGAATGGATAAATATCTCATCAATGACTCTTGACTCTTGTTATTAATTAATAATATAACACCCATAATTTGTGTAAGCAACAAGTAATATTCTATAAATACGACTACTTTGACCTATTATAATAAAGTTTATTTCAATATTGTTAGATCGAGAGTCGGAATTTAGTACTATAATAATTATTTTTATTACCAATAAACATGCAAAGGATATATAATATCTAACCTAACTTATATTATTATAACAATGAGAGGTTTTATTATTATAAGTTATATTTTCACTGTTCCGACATATTATTTGTATGTGTCTTTTGGAGGACGCGTAACGGTAGGAGAGGGACCCAGTAAGACTGGTGGGTGGTGATCAGTGGTTTGACAGATCACGTCATGTGGTCGATGGAAGAATCAACAACGTGGTGGTGGTTGATAAGTTATCTTTCTTTTACTTATTTGCATTTGGATAGTAGCGATGCCGTATAATAAAGACGGTTACCTCAAAGGACAGAAAAAAACAATAACGTGGTTAAGAAACAAGCACGTACTATCCAATGTACCCAATAAAAAAACAAATGAAAGTGAACGATGAATAATTAACTCATGTGGTTTTATATTCATCTTATATATCAAAACTGGGATTTATGACTATTTTAATTTTTGATGGAGATATTCATGCTTATATAAATTCCAAAAATACGAAGTAGAAAGAGCATATCCGAAAAATAAACCATTAGGGCCCAATTAAGGCCAGTCTTGTTTCTTTGTCGGAAAAAAATCGTATCAAGTAACTTCTGATGACCATCCCTTTCCAATGCCTTCCAAAAATAGAACATCAACAAATGTATCGTCGGATCTTTCTTTCTCCGATCAAAATTACACAATTGATTAAACAAATCGTTTCAACAAAATGTTACATTGTTATGTTCCTTGAAATGAAATGTAAAACCTTCCTTTACTTTGTCATCTCAAAAAGATAGTACTGGAAACGTAGCTTTACAAGGTAAGAAATATTTACGTCTCTGATTTTAGAGGATGCTTCACGCAAACAAGATCGTCTAGTTTGTTTCCATCCATCTTGTACTGTGATACGCCTTGCATTTGCAAATAGTGATCTTTGGCTTCTTTTCTTAAGCTCTCAAATGGCATTACTTCCCATTTCTTGTAATTTGATTTTTTCCTTGTCTCACTCATGTCCGCAGATCCCGAGATGGGTCCTTTTGTAGGGTCTGCGTTGCCCCACACCTTGCAGTTACCGAATTGTCCTAACCCATTCCTTTTTAAACTACTTGGCTGTTGACTCCTTTGTAAGCGTAAGGCGGCTGTGTGACCTCGACCTATCATTTCACGATTTGGCACACTCGACCAGTCTTCTTTTCTCTGGGATCTCATGGGGGAATGGATCCGGATTACCTGCCGAGCATAGTTTCTTCAGAAAGACCACAAAGGGTTTTAGAGCATAATAGAATTTAAAAGTTATCCGTACACCAAGACATTCTAGAAGTTGGTAGTATGCCCTTCCTTGAAGTGGGTTATGCCCTTTCCTTGGTGTGGAAAAGTAACGCGTCCTACATCGATTATAAAGATACAAAGTGAGGAAACATCAAACATGCCTACTTAGCTTTAGAACCATACTAGACTATTCCAGATTACTAAGGACAATTATTATCAAAGAGCTTTTGCAATGAGAGAGAGGCAACATGGATAAAAGTTATTTAGTACTTGCCACTCTGTGTATCCAGGATCTACAGTGAAACCATATATGTCAACGATATCACACATGGACAATGCTAGTTCAATGGACTTCATCCCAGTTCCTTTGGCACCTCTGCGTAGGACAATTCCTTGGAAAAGATAAACAGGGTTTGGTATTTTCTGTTACAAAAAAATACAGATGCCTATAAGAAAATCATGCACCCTTGTAAAGTTGGCTGAAGAGAATTAGCACACGACCATAGGGGAAGCTGTAAAACAAGAACAAGTTATGATGAGGAAAAAAAGATAAAGAAACAGAAATTTACCTTTATCATTTCATTGAAGTCTCGGTGGGTCACACTTTTTATTATAAGCACCTCATTGTCTGCAGAAAATGACAGTTACAGAAGGCAACATCACAAGAACAAAGTTCCAACCAATGATAATTCTCTGCCTAATATGAGTACTAACCAGACCCACTGAGAATCTTAATCATGTTACGAGCTGCACCACGGACAACTAATCTGAAATCCCTTTTCATTCCTACGTACTTTGCATACTTCTGCAACCAAGTTTTAACGTGTATATAAGATATACCAGTACCAAACATAACAATTCAAGACAATGCTGGAATGAAAATCGGTAAACTCAACAAAACCACAAACAGAATGCTAGAGATATTGTTACCTCATTGACAGGAGCTTCATTATCTCGAAAGACAGCATCATGACTATCAATCTCTTCTCCGAACTCTGTTTTTAACAGATCTCCAGAGTTTCCAACGACAGCACATTTATGAAACTGTCGTGGGTGGAAAGGAGGCTTTGCTGGAAGGATCACATTAAGATGCTCCTCACACAATGTACGATTATAACACTTATCAGCTCCCCTGAACCCGAGAGATTAAAAGATATCAAAAAGAAAGATCAAATGACAAAAAACAAACCCATTAGACAAGACGTTAAGAATCATACAGTTGTGCAATTCTCATAGCTGCATAGTCCAGCCATCCATCAGGTCGTACATCAAGGTATTCTCTTGTCAATACTGTAGTCATATTACGGTACTGCATTACTTAAACACATTAGAACCCTGAAAAGCTCTCAAAGAAAGAAAAAACTAATCAGAGAAATAAGAAGCACAAACCTGCTCCCATAAGAGAACTGCCTCACAAACATTATACTTGAACTCCAATGGTTCAAAAACTTTAAATTGTGCATTGTACTGTCATTGAATATAAGTGGGAAAAAAACTTGATCACCATAAAACCAATGAAATCTCATAAACAAACCAGACAAGTTGAAACATACCCAAGTGCTGTTAGTGCCTTCAGGGAACTTGAGGATCAAGTTACAGTGATCAATAATATGAGCAGAAAGTCCAAGCCCTTTGTTCGCCTGCATAAACACTATCTGTTAGCTCTCACGATCTCTCACTTATCCAAACTTGAAATCCTTACTCCACAACAAAAGAGGTCAATCTCACTAGAGTTGTACAGTTGGTAAATGTTTCTCAAACTCTAATCCATTGTATACAGACTCAGAAGAGTTATTCAATTACGTTACACAAGCTAGCTAATTCCTTGCTTTACGAAGCATTTGAAATATATACAAAATCCAAAATGAAGAATGCATAACCAAATTCGTGTCTCAACATAAATGCTTAAGAATCAAAGTAATTTGGAGGAGAGTGGAGAATGGAGGTGAAGAAAAAAGAAACAAACCACGCACTGTTGAACACTGGATTGGAAATCTAACAAGATCTTAATATCTTCCGGCTGAAGATCTACGTTACTATTACTATTATCTGCGAGATGAATAATCAATTTAGTTATTAGAACAGTTAAAAGAGTGAGAATGGAACCAAGGAGGCGATGGATGACCTGCGAAGAATGAAGTTTGGATGCTGAAAAGGAGAACGGAGAAAACTGCTACGGCACATAAGAGTTGAAGAAGCGTTAGTTTCCGGCCAGCTTGGTGAGATCTCATTCTGTAACCATGAAAGAGCTAAGAACCCAAGGGAAAAAAAAAGTAAAGAAGCTCTGGTTGGTTGGTTGATCGACGAAGAAACTGATTGATGCCGCCGGAAACTCACAATACGACGCCGTAGGCACTAGATCTGAGCCCAAGGACCGAAACACAAATAAAATACCCAATCTCACGTGACCTTTTCATTTAAAATTTAAATGAACTATTAAAATAAAAATGACAATTAAACCATTTTTTTCTTTTTTTTTTTTCTCGGAGGCATTCGCTTAAACAACAACAAAGTCTTTTGAGACTTTGACTCTTTGTTTTTGTTCAGTAATATCTTTATCATTCATGGGCCATGCGGCCCATGCTAAAACCATTTTAGTTCTGTGTCTGTGGGCCTTCTGCTCATTTTCTGTACAAGGATTCACCCGACGGTTAAGTCGGATACCAAGAAACAATATATAGTACTATACAAGAATTGAAGTGAGTTTTGTCTTTGTTTGTAAACATAACTTATACATCTAAGTACTTATTTGGGAGTAGCGATAATAAGTCATATTAATGAACAAAACCTGTGTCTACAACATACATATGATGCAATAACGTTTATGCTTTAATTAGACAACCAAGAAAAATCTATATCAAGTTGAAGAAAGCAAGAGTTGAGCAGTATTATGCTCATTCTCGACAAAAGGATGATCACTTTCACAAGTCTGGTGGTCACTCAAGAACACGTTGTCTCTCGCTTTATTCGTTTCGGATAGGGTTTCAGAATGTACGTGGAAACTCGAGCTTCCAAATCCTGTGATCCGACCAAAGCTTAGCTTACGGTTTCTTTCTCTTTCGTCTTTAAGAAACATGTCATCTTCAAGAAATCTTAATACCTTGTCAGCTATGTTTCGAATCTTTAAACCACAGTCTAATACTTTCTCATCGTTCCACTCAATCGTTATGACATCTTCGATAAGTGCCCTCTCATGTTGAAACTCATTGAACACACTTAGTGGGCCATAGATTAACAAGTGGTTCAACACTGTCAAAGTGTTGTACATGCCACGCCATTCTCTTCTATTAAACATTAACATTCTGGAAACAAATAATAATTATTATAGACACCACAGTTTTATAAATTTCTAAGGTTTTGTCGGATTATTCAAAACTAATTATGAGAAAGGAAAAGAAAAAAGTTAGATTCTAAAAGAACCACTTAAATCAAAATCTTGACGTTAAAAGTTTTATTTATTTTAGATCTTCAAAACCATTTAGACCATGTGATATATGCATGCTTTGATTTGAATAAAAGTGTAACGAAATAACCTTTGACGTATAATTTTTACGATTCTTTGGAATTGATCAACTTCAAAAGAAGCTCTTGTTATGATCGCCATGGAGCGTGCGTCTACTCCCGAGTTCACACTGCCCGTAACCTCTTCAGTCAATCTTCACATCAAACACGTACGTAAAATTAAGCAGTTAGCTAAAAATCAATTAATAAAAAAGATTCATATGAATATATATATATATATATGTCGTTACAGTTCTTCAGCAGTAACATCAGTTACGGCAAGACGAGCAGTCTTGATCTTCTCCTTAATGAAGAAAGAAGCTTGTTTCTTCAGTTCATGCAATACTGGATTTTGCATAAGCTTAGACATTTTTCATCTACTCTATAAACAAACCCTATATATATATATATAGAAGTACTATATCAGATTTGTAGTACGTAAGAAGAACAACAACAACTCCACTATACCTAAACCCTAAAACCCAACTACTCTTTGAACGTCAAATGTATTATAATTAATAAAGAATTGAAGAACGTAATAAGAGACAAGAGATGGAGATTGAGATGCATTTATCTTCTAGTTTTATATTACCTTCTTTAAATTATCTTAATCAAGATTATGTCATTATCTTCTCAAAAACCATATCTTACAAGTTTATACGAAGTAGCCAGAGCAAAGCTGATATTTTTGTTTGTAATAGGTCACATATAAATTTATTTAAGCTTTTAGCCCATAGAATTTTAAGGCCTTTTGGGCCTTGTAATAAACATCTTCCAAAGTCATCAACACGGTTGACTCGTTTATTAATAAGACTGGTCCTATGGGTTAGCCCAAAAGTCATTTATTAATGACTGGGCCTGTGGGTCAGCCCAAAAGCCCACAGAGACAGAGGGAGGATTTAAAAAGGCAAACAATCATGAGTTTAATCATCTTCTCTAATCAAACACAGTCTCTCACTCTTATTAAAAAAAGAAGAAGCATACGCTTTCTTCTTTATCTCTCTCATTCGAAAATCAAGCTCCAGAATCGTTGATTTATCACTACGACTTCACCCAACTTCTCCCAAATTTGAAGAATATCGCCCACAATAATCAGTGAACACTCTTTGGTTTTTGAGGGGAAGCAGCATCTCACAATATTATGATGAGTAAAAGAGAAGAAGAGAGAAACGAGAAGATAATTCGTGGTCTTATGAAGCTTCCACCTAATCGTCGCTGTATCAACTGCAATAGCCTTGTGAGCTTATTTAATTATTGTTTTTTTTGTTGTTGTTGTTCCCTAATAATTGATTCTAAATAGTGATTCCTCCTTTAAGTGTTTTATTTTTTAAATTTCATTTTTTTATTTTCTTTGACTTGAGCTTCTATGATTATCATTTCTATTTATTTTATAAAAATATGTTTTTTTTTTTCTGGGAGTTTAGTTTATTTCTTATAGTTTAGAAAATGTTTTGAGTATGATGACCCTTGACGAGTTCTATAAGTGAAATTAAACTGCAAAATCCAAGTGATTTTATTTTCTAGGGTATATAAATGGAAATAAAATCTTGTAAAAGCTAAAGTTTTGTTAAATTCATTTTTATGTTTAAAATTTGGATTTAATTTCATTTAGCTATATATTATATAGTAAGAGCCTTAAACAACTGATGCAGGGACCTCAATATGTTTGCACCAGTTTCTGGACTTTTGTATGTATGGCTTGTAGCGGCATACAGTGAGTTTACTTTCTTCTCTTTTTCTTTCCCAACTTATCTCCTTCTCAGACCTCTGTATCATGAAAACTTTTTGTTGAGTATACATCTTTCTTGTTATAGTTTGTGCACTGACGGTTTCTTGTGTTCATCTCGGATTAAGTTTTCTGCTATATTGTTGTTAGTTAGTCTAATTTAGTCTTAATCACTGCAGATAGGACTAATAATAATCCCCTATATACATGGCTAATTTGTCTTACAACATTCGTGTTTTGATGCCTCATATCAAATGTTGGCTTTAGTTTTGTTTCATGTAGCTTTTTGGGCTGATTTGTCGACATCATTTTATTTTGGTGGCTGGCTTATTACCGTTTTATACTATGTCTCTTGTACTAACGTAACATAAAATTCTTAATCAATACAGTGGTTCCCTTATTGTGTCTTTTCTTTATTTAGAAGTATTTCTTTCTCTAGCTTCACATTATTTATGAGGTTTTAGGTTTCTCTTAATGTATATTTAGTATAGTAGGTGCACTGTTGCATTTTTGTTCTTACAGTTTCTTGTTTCTTACCTAAGGTATACTACTTTAATGTATTGAATATGTTCCTACCTTTTCTCTCACACTCTTAGTTTCAGTTTCTCTTCATTTGTTTTATTTTAATTACCTACAGCCGTGAATTTACTCATCGTGTGAAGTCTGTATCAATGTCAAAGTTTACTTCTCAAGAAGTTGAAGTACTTCAAACTGGTGGTAATCAGGTAGTATTGATGCTAAAGTTTCACTTTTTTTTTTGGAGATCGATGTTTCTGTCTGTAGCTTATGAGATTTTTCCATTTTCAGCGTGCCCGGGAAATATATTTGAAAACCTGGGACCATCAACGACAGAGGCTTCCGGAAAGCAGGTTTATATAATTAGTTTCCCTTGCTCTTTATGACTGAGAAGGGATAAACATGGTTTCAAAGGAAATGATCTATATCATATTGTTGTTGTTGTTGTTTCTTTGGCAGTAATGCTGATAGAGTTCGCGAATTTATCAAAAGTGTGTATGTGCAAAAGAAATATGCTGGTGAAAATGTTACGGACAAGCCAACGAAAGATAGTCAGGCAAGATAATCTTGTTTATTTGTCGCCATTTATCCAAATTTGAGACATAGTTTACGTCTTTCAGGTTAAAATCCTATATCCAAAACAGCAATGATTTGCAAAATGTTTATAAGTATTTTTATGATCTTTTTAGTCTAAGTGTTCTCTATTGCTAGTACTTTCCTTTTTCGATTAAGATAAAATTTTATACTTGAAGTTTCTGATCTAACAATATTAGGGATTTCGTTTAAGATATTTATGATCTTTTTGGACTTTTTGTAAATAAAACCATGAGCATGCTTGCATAGAACATTTATTTATTTTTCCTTTTTTTCCATGAAATTGGCAGGAGCGTGGAAGTTCTGAAAATGTGACTCGACGGGCCAACTCCTATCATTCTTACTCCCAGAGCCCTCCTTATGATTATCAGTATGAAGAGCGCCGTTATGGGAAAATACCCTTGGGATTTACCGGCAAGTCTGCTTCAGTGAAAGGTCTTCATGCAAAAGCCTCTAGTTTTGTATACAGCCCTGGCCGTTTTAGTGATCATATGTTTGAAGACCAATTCACAAATGAGGGCTCTGCTCCAAGGGCTTCAGATTTTTCTGTGTCAAGTGGAGGAGATCCTTTCAAGTCTAATACACAGTCCCCTAATTTCCAGCAGGAAGTTGAATTTCATAGTCCCCAGTTTCAGCATTCAAATGCCTCTCCAGGTGAAAACTCGTTTCCAGGCAGGCAACATCAGGTAATAATAAGCCACCTCCTCTAGAATGCTTATTTATATCCGGCTAAGAGTTATTTTGTTACATTTGAGAATCATCTCCTGGTGGAGAATGTGAGTATACTGATGTTCCAACTTCTCAATCTTTGTTCAATTTCTTCATCCAGAGAACTACATCTTCCAGGAGTGTCAGATCAGTTGACAGTAACTCCATGTCTATCAAGTCACAAACCTCGAGTGGTTTAGGGGAAGGCATACCTGAAAATACAGGAAGCCAGCAGGATAAAACATCTACTCCTTTTCCTTTAGAAGCAGAATCTATGAAGGCTCCTATTGATTTGTTTCAGTTGCCAGGAGCGCCAATGGCACAATCTGTCAGTACATTTCAAACTTCAATAGCACCCCGGTCACCACCTGTGAATTTCAATCAACCTCCACCGACATACTCATCTGCCCCGACAGATTTGTTTGCTGGAAATTTGGGTCAGCAACCCACTGCAAGACCACCAGACTTGTCTGCGCCTAAGAATGAAGGATGGGCTTCTTTTGATAACTCCATGACTGCTGCAAAATCAACAAACGTTATAACCTCCTCTTGGTCTGGGGTTCCCCAGTTGGAAGTGAAAAATGATGGACTTCCACAGCCTAGCACAAACATACAGTGGCCACCATATCCATCAAGTGCGGAGCAGCATGCTTTGTCAGTATTATGTCCATGGCAGGATGACCTCTCGGATGTTCTAAAAGATGTTGCCGATGACCCGGTTAGTCTCAACTCTCTATTCTGTCTTTTAAAAAAAAATCAGTTTCGGTGCAGCATGCGAAAATAAAAAGGGAAATGCTTCATGTGCTATCTCATCCTAGACATTAACGGTGACATTTCTTTCAATCATGAAAATTGTGATTATCCTGTTCATCTTGGGCTGGGAAAACTTGTCCCATGTTGTTGGGCAAGCTGTAATCTGACAAACAAAATACTGTAGTTTTTTGTCTGAAAGATCGGCATGTTTCCACAATCAAAGATTAGCATTCATAGTAGGGATGTAATGAACTAACTCATACCTGACCTGTTTTGAGCAGCTGTGGAATGCCTTTCCCAACTCTATTGAAGCCAATCCTTTGGACAGCGGTAGGAATATTCACCAACAAGTAGATGGAGCATATACTTCGTCATCTAACATTAAGCAACAGCATTTGCAACCCCAAGTTGTAGAGGTTGTTGCATTTTCCCTTATCATGTCATTGTAGTCTGAATGAATCTTTCTATTGATTCCTATCTGATGATGTTTAAGTCACAGGAATTAAGCAATGAAGGCACCCAAACAGCCAAAATCCATGATGACTCTTCTAGTTTTGGTTTTCCAGAGAATATTTCCGTGGCACCTGCATACTCCCCTCTTATGGTTCCAGTTATGATTTGCAGTTTTCGCCTATATGCTTATCAATCACACTTCTTCAAACTTGGCTATCAGTTATTTAGTCTTTGATTAATTAAAATCTATATTTGCAGGAAGAAACTTGGCAGCATGTAAGCGATCAAAAGTCAGCTAATCCATTTGATCTCCCTTATGATTTCGAATTTGACTCAAATGACATGGTATTTAGATCGCACTCCATCATTTGTATGCATTGGTGTAGTATTGTTAGAATCTAGAGAATCTAAATGATCTAAGTTGTTAAAATCTACATTTACGTGTGTGTATTTATAAATCAATCACAAAATTCAGTGATGAACTTTGTCGTGGTTGTATGTAGTGCCAGTTCTTGGACATGAGTTCGTTACAAGGGGCACTGCCCGATATCCAGACACCGTCAACCTTCCAACCGTGGCTCGCTGCTGATTCAGTACCCTCGTACTTACCTCCTCCAGGCGTACAAGGTAATACTAGTTACATGCTATGAAATATACTCTTAGAGTCGTGCAAAAGAAAAAAAATTATCCACTGAGGGGTAAATAAACATTTATGAAATATATCTTCACATTTCATCTGCAAATCTTTTTGAAGGACTTTTTAGAAACCCATCATTTTAAACTTATAGGTCTGGCCTGGTAGGTTATCTAATTCCTTGAAAAACTGCTGCAGGTGGCTTAGCATGCATGGCTGAGCAAGCATCAACGTCTCAACTACAGTAAGTTTCACAGTCTGGTAATGTAATTTTTAATTTTATATCTGATGTTAATGGTTGTAAGAGTGCAAGAAGTGCTTTATTCATTAATGTGATGGATGCTTTCGTTACATTTTGAATGCATAGTGAGAATCTTTGCTCATCCTTGATGAATGAAAATAATCAGAATCTTTATATATTGATATTGTGGAACTCATCTTTTGTCTTATTACCTAACATGGATGTAGGAATTCAGCAGCACAAGGCCCTGTTGCATCTGCTTCAGGAAATCCATTTGCGTAGATACTCTTCCTTTGTGCCTAGATGCTTCATTGTCTTGTTCATCTTCAATTAATACATTCCACAAATTTTTTTAAAAAGAAGAAACCAGCCTTATTGTGTATTGTGAGTATTTATTTGTTCGGAACCAACTTCAGCTGCAATGTACCTTCGATTTTTTTTAGTGTATTTCCATGTGAACTTGAGTAAAGTAACTCGACCAAGAAGCCAATAAAAAACAATACACGAAACAAACAGATGGTGAAATGAAAAAAAAACACAGATCTGCTTTTCATTTCAAACAGCACAATTGATAAAGCAAGCAGCATAATCAATCAGAATATCATTTACTTGTTACACTCTAAGACTTTCAGTAAATCAAAACATCATCAAGTTTGTTGTCATCCCTACAACAAACGGCTCCATCAACAATCGCGTCAAGAAGTAGAAAACAACACCTAACATGATGGATATGGGAAGTGCAGGCAAAGCTCGGTTATACACTGACAACAAAATAAGAGTGCACCCAAGTCCCGAGATTATCGCAAGGTAACATGCATAAACCGTCATCAGATCATACATTGCTGCCCTACCAACTAGTACACTGTAGAATATAAAGTCGCCAAGACCAAGTTTTATGCCTCTACTTGAACTGTCCTCCAAATCCCTTGTTTCTTCCCTATTATCTTCTCCCCATCCCATCAAATCAACCAGAGGAGACATTTCTTCATCCATAACAGTTTCTCTGTTTTCGATATTTCCTCTCATTCCAACTGCGGTTAACTGCTCTGAGGATATGGGAGATGCAAAGTTTTCTTCCCTGGGATTTCCAACCAAAGGTGACCTCTCAATCCCATCTCTGTTTCCATCACCATTACCATCTACATTATCTGTATCCCTTGACGCAACAGCACTATAATCCTGGTTACGAGAATTTACCCTTCCAACATCATGACTCTGAACTGCTTGCAGCTCAATTGATCTAGAATCTGAACCCCCACCACCACCACCACCAACCAAAACCCTTAAACTCGAGCCACGGTTTCCCCCTTGGTTGCCTGAGGAGACGGTCGGCCTAGCTTCATAAACCATAGCAGGAAGTTCCTCATCTCGGCTTGAAGCCAGCTCTACCAAGAGCTTAAGTGGACCACCAGGTGCCAAAACAGCAACCAAATCATACAAAGCTAAAGCCACTAAGATAAACCAAGTAGTCCATTCAGGTAATTTAGTGAACCAAGCTGCTACAACTATACCCATAACAACCATATAACACTGTCTAAGCACAATTGGTATGCCACCAGCAAACACAGACATAGTCCCTAGAATCGTGAAATTGAAAAGCAATATGGAACATGTGATTGAATCAACAGGAATTGAGAAATGCTGAATAATCGACAAGAAAATTGCGCCTCCCATCGTACCTGCAAGCACACAATCAACATTGAATTCGAGTAAACCCTAAGAAGTAACTACAGGAAACTAAATTGGAACCTAAGACGAAGAAGGCGGAGAAGCGCATGTAATGCTTGAGGAAATTGGTGAAGTTGTAGTAGAAGAGGAGAACAAGGATGAAAGTGACTGCGGCAACAAGGACGACGAAGACTATCGCGTTGGCGATGCTACCTTCGAGCTTAACTGTGGCGGAGTCTGAGGGATTCTCAAGGTAGATGAGGTTAGCGGCGGTACGGATCTGAGGGTCGGAGGTGACAGAGAGAGAGTAGGTGAGAAGGACGACGAGGAACATACAGATGGAGACGGGAGCCATGACGCCGATAATCTCAACTCCAAGAGAATCGAGGATACTAGACTCCATTTTTGTCAATTTTGTGGAATCTTTGGCTACGCCATTTTTNCCTTAATCGTATATCATTACGGGTACGGCCATTTTAGAGAAAAATGAAAAATGAAAACATCACATCCCACATCGGTACAAAGTAAAATAATACTAGCATACATTTCTTATAAATATAACCCCTTGTTGTTTATTCTAAACAGATATGGGCCTCACTTGTGCTGGCCCATTTAAAAATACGAAGCTGGCATATGAGGAATTAACTGGAGAAATGCCCTCGGTTTTGAAGAGAGGGGATTTAGGGATATAGATGCTTCTTTTGTTTTCAAAATCTTTTCATTTTTATAGATTAACCCTAGTAGCCACGTGGATCTTATGGTGACGTGTCACATTTTTCCCTTTCGCTTCATCTTCATTGGATAATTCTACGAGAAGGTCAAAATTGAAAACAATGTCATCATCGTAAACTTGGTCCCTACCCTTTAACTCGCTGGCCAAGTTTCCGTCAGTTTCCACGACTTTATTTTTTGGCCTTTGATTGACCAAAGTAAGAAGAAAAGAATCTGAAAAGCGATGAAGCATATTTTCAAGAAGCTACACAGAGGTGGTAATCAAGAGCAGAATCGAACCAACGATGCTGTTCCTCCATCTGATCAAAATCGAATAAACGTTGGTGCAGCAAATCCTCAAGCAACTCCCTCTTCACTCGCCACTTCTTCGATGACTTCTTCTTCTCCAACAGCTGTTGTGAATCGTGCGGATTACATATCCTCTGAGGAAGAATATCAAGTTCAGTTAGCTCTAGCGATCAGTGCCTCGAATTCACAGTCTACTGAGGATCCGGGGAAGCATCAGATCCGAGCTACGACGTTGTTGAGCTTAGGAAATCATAAGTCATGGAGGGATTCATCGGAGGTGGTGGCTGAGAGGTTATCGAGACAGTACTGGGTACGTGTTGTCTTTTTGTTGTTATACAGCTTAGCTTGTCTTCATGAATAACTTGTATTATAATTTTCCTAGGAATATGGCGTGCTTGACTATGAGGAGAAAATTGTTGATAGTTTCTATGACGTTTACAGTCTATCCACAGATTCAACAAAGCAGAAAGAAATGCCATCGCTGGAAGATCTTGAAAACAATCATGGAACCCCTGGATTTGAAGCTGTTGTTGTTAATCGTCCCATTGATCCTTCACTAGATGAATTGCTACAAATTGCTCAATGCATTGCAATGGATTGTCCTACCACCAGAGTTAGTGTGTTGGTACAGAGGCTTGCTGAGCTTGTCACTGGGCACATGGGTGGATCTGCTGAAGATTCTAATATGGTATTAGCAAGGTGGCATGAAAAAAGCAGTGAGTTCAAGGCAACATTAAATACTTGTGTATTCCCTATAGGATTTGTAAATATTGGTCTCTCCAGGCATCGTGCTCTGTTTTTTAAGGTAATTTTTTATATTCTCTTCCTGAATCTAGTCTCTTGTTTTATGCGCATATATCTTTGATTTTTGAAACTGATTTGTGGGCAGTTTACTTCTACCAATGTAGGTTTTAGCAGATAGTGTCAGATTACCATGCAGGTTGGTAAAAGGTAGCCACTACACAGGTAACGAGGATGATGCTGTGAACACGATAAGACTTGAAGATGAAAGGTTGTTTCTTATCCTTCTCACTATGGTTCCAGTTTTTTTTTTCTCTATTTTTTTTCCATAAGATGTAACTTAATAACTTAACTCCCCTCCTTTCAGAGAGTACTTGGTTGATCTTATGACAGATCCTGGGACGCTTATACCTGCTGACTTTGCAAGTACTACTGAGCCATATAACTCACATGGAAACAAATCCCCAACAGCTCAGTTAAATGATTTTGGGAACTCAGAACCAAAAATGGCAGAAGGTGAAGGGCCTGAAGGCAGTAGTCAGAGTTCTAAGGCCGACAATAGTTCTTCCTTGGATAGAAGGCCAACAATAGCTCAAAAGGCAAATTCCTTAACCCCAAAGTTGGGACCACTTCGGAACGTAGATTTGAGCGCTTCTCCTTCAAGCGCAACTAGTTCTAGTCAGCTGGAGAATATTTCCTTGAAAGCAATTGCAAAGGGGAATCGAGGAGGAGCAATAAATGATTGTTCGAGAACAAACATGAATATAGTTCCATACAATCAGAACAGTGATGAAGACCCCAAGAACCTTTTCGCAGACCTGAACCCATTTCAAAATAAAGGAGCTGACAAGCTGTTTATGCCCACTAAATCAGGTTTGAATAATGTTGATGATTTTCATCAACAAAAAAATAATCCTCTGGTTGGTAGATCACCTGCACCAATGATGTGGAAGAATTACAATTGCAATGAGTCCCCAAAGAGAAATGAGAATAGTTATATGGAAAATCTTCTCCCGAAACTCCACCGTGAACCTCGTTATGGAAACACTAATTCCTCATATGCCACCTCAAGCTCCAATGGAGCTGTTTCATCAAATGTGTCTGGCAGAGACAATTTAACATTTGTCTCACCAGTTGCTGTGCCACCATCCTTTACATCTATTGGAAATCAGTTTACACCGAGTATGGAAGATATGAACAGAAACACCAACAATAAACTAGATCTCCAGCCTACTGCTGGTTTTGTGGTACACGGACACCAAAATGATGAATCTCACGTCCAAGATCATAGAAAATATACAAGTGATGACATGTTTGCTGGTTCTGATTCGAGGCTCAAGGATCACGAAAGTACTAGTTCATCTCTTGATTCTACTTCCTATCGGAATGATCCTCAAGTTCTTGATGATGCAGATGTTAGTGAATGTGAAATTCCTTGGAATGATCTTGTGATTGGGGAGAGAATAGGACTAGGTATGGCCTGCCGGTTACTTTTGAAACTTTGTATTATTATTAGATATATTGTGAGCAAATTTTATAGCATCTAGCTTTTAGAGGTCACATGTGCTAATGCTTATCTTATGTGGCTAGGTTCCTACGGTGAGGTCTATCATGCAGACTGGAAAGGGACGGTTAGTTTTTTCAGAACCTTACTTGATTTCATAAGATTGCTATAGTAGCAACTTTTATCTGTTATTCTGGGGCTTGCTGTACGTTTAGTCGTGTTCACATTACAATATTTAGGGTTTGAATTGTGGCTTTATTATTGTTGAATTTAGGAAGTGGCTGTCAAGAAATTTTTGGACCAGGACTTCTCAGGGGATGCTTTAGCCGAGTTCAGAAGCGAAGTAAGCCATAAGATTACTTGTTTTTATTTACTAGTGTCTAGTATTCTTAGCTGCTAGTGCTAAATCAGGGAAGGAATAGTTTACCTTTTTATGATCTCACTTATTAACTTGGATAGTATCTGGGCAGCACAATCAAATTATTAACTTGTAAGCAGATTGATGTAGAATACATATTAGTGAGAGCCTCTGGATCATCTTCATAATATTCTCAAAGCTAAGTGTTAAAGTCAGGTTTATCTGCTGAAGGAGGCTACCCATTTATTGTTTTTGGTTGAAGCACAATGGCCTATGTTGCAGCTACTTATACATTTGCTTTTGGATTCTCACGCATATTATTAATATTTCCCTATCTGAAGGTACGGATTATGCGAAGATTGCGTCACCCAAATGTTGTTTTCTTCCTTGGGGCTGTTACTCGTCCTCCCAATCTTTCAATTGTCACTGAGTTTCTGCCAAGGTTTGTCCCATCTTCTTGTTATGTTAATCAGTTGCATATGAGATTTCTACTCTCATGAAGATTTTTTTTCGTAATAGAGGAAGCTTGTATAAAATTCTTCGTCAGCCTAAATCTCAGATTGACGAGCAGGGCCGGATTAAAATGGCCCTTGATGTGGTAGAGCAATAAATCCAGATAATCAAGTTCCATGCCCCTGGCTTATTCCTGTTAAATAGTCACTAAATAACAGGCCACTGTTACTTTTCAGGCAATGGGGATGAATTGCTTACACACTAGCATACCAACGATTGTTCATCGTGATTTAAAAACTCCTAACCTTTTGGTTGATAACAACTGGAATGTTAAGGTAATCATATATTTTTATGTTGTCCAATTCAATTAATAGACTTGTTTACTCTCATTTTAAACGATTAGATTTTGTTTTTGTCTCACTAACTGTGCAGGTTGGTGATTTCGGGTTGTCTCGCTTAAAACACAATACCTTTTTATCCTCAAAATCAACTGCTGGAACGGTAAGAATGCATTACTCTTTTATCTCATGAACTTTTGATCGACATGCAATTTCGAGCTGGCATGCTCGTAATAATGGTGGGGTATGGTTTCTTTTCTGATAACATGCGTTTTCAATTTTCTAGCCTGAATGGATGGCTCCCGAAGTTCTACGTAATGAGCCCTCAAATGAAAAGTGAGTAGTCTGGTCTCTATTACACATTGCAGAAAACTGGAACAAGAAGTAACATAGGTGTAGAGCCAATTTTAACATGGTGGATGTTTTATCAACAGGTGTGATGTGTACAGTTTTGGGGTAATACTTTGGGAACTAGCAACATTGAGATTGCCATGGCGAGGAATGAACCCAATGCAAGTAGTTGGGGCAGTTGGTTTCCAGAATCGCCGGCTTGAGATCCCCAAGGAACTTGATCCTGTAGTGGCAAGAATCATTTTGGAATGTTGGCAAACGTAAGTGATGAAACAAGCTCAATAATAATCAAGAGATCTGTGTAGGTGAGACTAATGTGTTGAGTTTTTTGCTTTCGAAAGGGACCCGAATCTGCGACCATCCTTTGCTCAGCTGACGGAAGTGTTGAAACCTTTGAAGAGGCTGGTGCTTCCTTCACCGCAGTAGTTTGTCAACTGTGAATATGTGAAAGACAAGGTTAATCATATACTATTTTGGAGCTGCTTAGAGTTATACAAAAGTCAGCTTAGATTTGAGCAATGTAAATGAAATAAATGTAATAGGAAATAGCCTTCATGCTGTGCTTATTTTATTTCTTGGGATCTGGTATGTACGCGCTCAGAAGCCGGAACATTTCCGGTTACATTATTCCAATAATATTAATCCGGTTCAGTGGTAAGTTGATTAAGACCAAGTTATTTAAATTAATCCGGTTGCATATTTAGTTGTTTAAAAACTTTTGTATTTCAAACTTATTACTAATCACTTCCAAATTAGTTTTTTTTTTTTTTTTTTNTGATATATTACATCGAAATCCTAGAAACTTAATAGAGCAAAAGATAAACGGAAGGAAAAGAAGATATGAATCTGATGACTAACCTCCGGAGCTCAAATAAAACTTTTACCGACATCAAGTCGGACTATCACTGGCACCATGACCAGACAGTAAACTGGCACCATGACCAGACAATATACCGCCACCAAGAGCGGAAATAAACCGGCAGCATCACCGGAGCGAAATCCGACATGACGTCGGAACTATTTATAAACAAAAGTAAAATAAAAGATACAAAATCGGTGGAAAAAACCGTATTTTGTGAAAGATCTAATGTTTGTGAACAAAACCGAATTAAAAACTCCACCAATACGGTCCTTTAACTCTCACCGGAAATCTCCCTGAGTATCGCCCAGAGAAGCCAGAGAGAGAAAAGTCTCGGTCCTCCTTAGTATTTACTAATCACTTCCAAATTAGTTAAAGTCTGATATGAATTTTTTTTGTGAAATTTTTAATTATACAACAAAATAATTTACAAGTTGGCAAAAAAAAAAAGTTTGATATTCTCCGTCGCCTTTACGCCGTTCCGTTTCCTTCCACGCCTCCGAGATCGTTTTGAGCTGGGTTCCATCGTGGACGCCGTAATTTATCTGTTTGGCGCTGGCAAATTTTTGAATAGAAGATATTTGTGAGATATATGTATGAGACTATGATATAAATCGGAGATGTATATATGAATAGATTCGGAAAACTCAAAACTCGGTTTCAATTTCGTTTCAGATTTGTTCGTAAAAAAAATGAAGATTCTTCTTTTACTCGTAATGCTTCTATGCTACTCGTTCGCTTCCTCTTCCGGAGAGACGACGACTATTCACACGAACAATTGGGCTGTCTTAGTCTGCACTTCTCGCTTCTGGTATAATTCCCATTTCTCTAGACTTTTTCACAGTTTGTGTTCAATCTTTATTTCGAGTAATGTGTCGATTCATGTCGATTGATAGCTAGATCGATCTGATTAGTGAGTCACACACAATTTGAATTTGGAGACCACATCTGATCCCAGGACCCTTGCAAGAGAGAGTTATGCTTGATTGAGATATCTGTTCCATCTCTCTCAAGTTACAGGTTTCGTCCATGCTAACTTATTACTGTTATTGCTATTTCTCAGGTTTAACTACCGACACATGGCCAATACTCTGTCCCTGTATAGGTGAGAGCTCAGTTTTTTTTCCCTAACTGATGTTTAATTCGAGTAACTATTCACGGAAACTAGTTTTCTTCACGTTTTCTTCATATTCTTTTTACTTGGTGTTTCTAGGACAGTCAAGAGACTTGGAATACCAGATGAGAGAATCATTTTAATGCTAGCAGATGATATGGCATGTAATGCAAGAAATGAATATCCTGCTCAAGTTTTTAACAATGAAAACCACAAACTTAACCTTTATGGAGATAACGTTGAGGTAAATATCTGGTTGATGGATACTTCTTTACGGGTTTAGCACAATGAATTGGTTATGTAGTAGTGAAGGTTCTCTCTTGAATAGCTATATTAGAAGCATCTGCATCTTAGCCTTCATATTTGTAAGCACATAACTATTTGAAATGCTTTGTTGTGCAATATTTTTTTCTGTATTTCCGTAGGGATGCTCACAGCCCATGTACATATGATATAACAGACATGCTATATAGAATAAGGGCTGATTGTATGAAATCATATTCACTCAGGTAGATTATCGTGGGTATGAGGTAACAATTGAAAACTTCTTACGGGTTTTAACTGGGCGTCATGAGAATGCTGTACCAAGGTCAAAGCGTCTCCTCAGTGATGAGGGTAGCCATATTCTACTGTACATGACTGGACATGGAGGTGATGAATTTCTAAAGTTTCAAGATGCTGAAGAACTCCAGAGTCACGATTTAGCAGATGCTGTAAAACAAATGAAAGAGAAGCTTAGGTGTGTTTTACATCTATGGTGTGTCTTAAATTATATGTCTCTTTTTCTTCTGCATTGCAATCTGGCTTTTCCTGCCTATAATTTTTCCATGGGCCACTTCTTGATACAGCAAACACTATTCATTTATTTTCTCATCTTAATTTAGTTTTGACTATCTAATGACATTGTTTGGCTAGCCTAGATTTAAGGAGCTGATGATAATGGTTGATACTTGCCAAGCTGCTACTCTATTTAACCAGGTACATCTTCGTGAACTTTTCCGGGTTATTTTGTCTTTCATAATTTAGAAAATCGTTCATATAAGCCAAAATTTTAGTTTTCACTTTGTTAAAAGTGTGAAATAATTGTGTTTGTAGCTTCAATCACCTGGTGTTTTGGCTATTGGTAGCAGTCTTAAAGGAGAAAACTCATATTCTCATCACCTGGACTCAGATGTAAGTCACCATTAAGATTTCAAGGAAGCAATTATCTAACAAAATCATCATATTGTTTGAAGATTATTTCTTCTTTTTATCATTTTATTGGTCTCCAATATTGATATTGTTTTTGCTTCAGATTGGTGTATCTGTTGTAGACCGGTTTACATATTACACTCTTGCTTTCTTTGAGAGGCTCAATATCTATGACAATGCATCACTTAACAGGTACAATAACTTTGCAACTCTTGTCACCAAGATTCTGCTAACGTTTTTTATGATATTTCTTTTCACTTTGAATATCTTTGACAACATTGTGATTAAGGAGAGCTATTAAATAGTTGGATGTGTGACTAAACCATTTGGTTGTCTGAACTGCCTTGTAATGTCTGTTCATATTTGGTATTGTTTTTGTGTACGAGTTGTAATATTAATATGTGTCTTTGGATTTTTTTTTTTCAATTTTGAACTTTTTCTGATCATTGCTAAAACGGAACTCTCTGAGTTACAAACATTGGTTCACCTCGCTGCTGTTGTGCAGTTTGTTTAGGTCCTATGATCCGAAACAGCTTATGTCGACTGCCTACTACAGGACTGATCTTTACCAACCAAATCTGGTGGAGGTATGGAAGGCAATTGATTATGCAATGTCACGTTTTAATTTTATGTCATCTTAAACTGATTATGGAAATTGATTTACCTTAAATTTACTGTCACATGATCATGGAAAACGATATTGATTTAGATGATGAACTTGCACCTATCGGATTTTTTCTTGTTCCGCCTCTGATGAACTACGTATATATTGAGATGATAAAATCACTCATTCTCCATGTTTTACTTGTATTAGGTGCCAGTCACAAATTTCTTCGGTTCAGTCATGGAGACAATTCATACTGATTCAGCTTACAAAGCCTTCTCAAGTAGAATCTCCAATAGTAAGATCAATTCCGACATGTTAATCAACCAACTATCCAAAGAGGATCTTAAAGAAGAGCTTCAGAATGCAAACATTCCAAACGATGAGTTGAAAACTGAGGTGGTTACTGTCTGCACTCCCATATCTGAGGTTTATCATAATGTAGTTCTGAGAAATATCCAAACATTGGATTAAGTGCTTACATAGTATAATTACTAGAACTAAATTATGAAATGGAACTGGGTTAGGGTGTTGAGAGCATTATTGAGTTCCATGTTATGTTGTTGTTGCAGAAAGGAAAATGCCCATATACACAAATGCGGACAGAACTCCATGAGAAACTGGAGAAGCTTGCAAATGTTGATACAGTGATTAACCTCAGCCTAGCGGTAATGGTTGTGGTTGTAATGGTCTCATCATCTCTGCTAAGGTGATATATCTCTATGAGTAGCTCTTTTTAACAGAGTATGGTGATGATTATTTTTTACATAATGCTACTATCAAATTTCCTCAAGATGAAGAAAATAGACCACATACTCAGAAATGCTGTAGATTACTTCACTATACAATTCTCAACCAGATATTACGTCGTCAAATTAAATTTAATTGACTTTAGGGGATATTGATAATGGATTGGTATGGGCTAACCAGAACATAGAGAAAAGAAGCCCAATAAGCCTCAACGGAACAAAAATAGTAAGTTATTTAATTGCCTTCTTTTATTGCTCTCAATTTTAATAATTAAATTAATAAAAAGAGAGTGTAGACAAAGACACAGCAGCAGTCAGTATCACATTATTTTCGCATTCCTCCTCTTTGCAAAACCTACCTGTACTTAAATAAAACTCAATTATATATTTGTTCCCTCTCTGTCTCTGCTTTCATATGATTCTCGTTGGAATCCACACTACTTGCTTCTTCTCATCTCCTGAGATCTGATCCCGTCGGTTTATACCCTTCGGAGATGGCCAAGATGGTGAATCTAGTCCCTGGTGTTTTACTCAAGCTTCTTCAACACATGAACACCGACGTCAAAATCACCGGAGAACACAGGTCTTCTATCTTACAAGTCATTAGTATTGTTCCTGCCTTAGCCGGAGGAGAGCTATTCTCTAATCAAGGCTTTTATCTTAAAGTCTCTGATTCTTCTCATGCCACTTATGTTTCTTTACCTGATGAACATGATGATTTGATTCTTAGTGATCAGATCCAATTAGGTCAATTTATTCATGTTGATAGAGTTCAATCTTCTTCTCCTGTTCCTATTCTTCTTGGTGTTAGGCCTATTCCTGGTAGGCATCCCTGTGTTGGTACTCCTCAAGATATTTTAGCTACACATTCACTTGGCTTCCTTAGTGATAATGGAAAGGTTAATAGTAATAATAATGATAATGGTGTTGTTGATTCAAATGCCTCATTTGTTGCTAAACCAAAAGAGAGAGTTAAGGCATTTTCTCCCAATGGAGAGGTTGAGAGACCAATAGGGAATAGACTGAGTGTTCTTATTTCTAGGGATGAATCTTCTCAAGGTAAAAAGGCGGTTTCTGTGTTATATCGAGCCAAGTCTGCTAAATCGAGTTTGAGTTTGGATGTAAGAAAGGATTCTTTGGGAAAGCTCAAGACTTCTTCAGGCTCAAAGTCTAAACCTTCTTCCCCTACTAGTTGTTATTCACTGCCTACTACTTTTGCAAAGTTTGCAAATGGGATTAAGCAGCAACATCAAGTGAAGCCAAAGGTATTGGAGAATGGTTCTCCTAGAATGGGTTTGTCAGAGAAGGGACGTTCTCTTCTCAAAGTGGAGAGTCCAAGTGTTGGGAAAAAGCTTCCCATGATTAAGAATTTCGTGCAAGGGTTTGACTTTGGAGCTAAGGCGTTGAGGAAAAGCTGGGAAGGGAATTTAGATATCAGGAGTTCGGATAGAACTAAACTGAACCATGCCAAACGTGATTCAACCCCTGACTCCCGGGATTTAACAGTAAGTTTTTCTTATCTTTCTTGACCTTGTAAAAGTGTATACTTATACATGTAAAGTTGCATTTTAGACTATATCTCGTTTTCTTATTTATCACACTTGCTTTGAACTTGAAATCTCTTTGACTAGTTATTTAATGAACTGTTATACTGATTCTACACCTTACTAACTGTAGAATGAGGTGTTGTATTGTATCGTACTCTTGTATTTTTTCTCTGTAAACTGTGTTTTCAGATTCATATGTAGCTTCATGACGCATTATTAGTTTTTTTTTTCCTTTTTCCTTTTATGAATATAGCTTGTATAATTTTGGTTTCTAGGCTCCGCGGAAAAGCACATCGAGTGAAAAGTTGCCAAGCAAACAGGAGAGGGCTAATGCGTTTGCAAGATCATCGAAGGAGCACAATAAGATCCAGTCGACCAAGGAATTCGAGAAAATCGGAATACTGGACACCAAAGACAAAGTGAGTAAGCCTAAATCTACATCTGTCGAGAAGAAATCTAGTGCAGAGAATGGATTTCCTGGAAATTTGGTTAAAGTCCCTGTTAGTAGTAAAAGATTAGTGGCTGCCAGTATCCAATGGGGTTCACTCCCTTCGTCTCTTTCTAGGCTTGGACAGGTATTGAGTATTCTTGGATCTTCATATGTGCTTGCTACATTTTAGACTTTGACGCGTTTATAGGGATTAGGAAAATGTATCTTCAAAAAGACCAGTTCACAAATTCGGTAATCCATATTAAAATTTGCAGGAAGTCTTGAAGCATAGAGATGCCGCTCAAGTTGTTGCAATAGAGGCTATGCAAGAAGCCTCTGCTTCTGAGAGCTTACTTCAATGCCTTATGTGCGTAATCTCTAACAAAAGTTATCTATTGGCAATCGTTCGGGATTTCAATGTTAAGAGAGACACAACATATATGTTTTTTTTCTCTGAATTAGCTGTTACTGCCTTGGTTATTTCTAAACTTTGTTATGTTTCTCCTTTTTGTAGTATGTACACTGATCTTATGTCAACGGCCAAGGAAGATGATCCATTGCCAGTCGTTGAACAGTTCTTGAAACTCCATTCCGGTTTGAAGAATGTTCAAATAATAACTGAGTCATTGTCCAGGTTGATTTCTTCCGGGTCATCCTCTGAAAATGAAGAAAACAGATCAGAGGAAGCTGTAAAAGCGGCATCAGAAAAGCAAAAATTAGCAGCCTTGTGGGTCCAAACTGCGATAGTCACTAACTTATCAGCCTTCTCTGTATACTCCAACAAACCAACCAAACTATCCACCTCCAGGAGTAAACCTGTGATCATACTTGAGAGCCCGGGTAATAATACCTCGAGTAAATCCCGTGGGAATATCCAAAACCGGCCTACGGTTGGATCTAAACTCGTAGCACAAGGCATGATTCGTAAAAACAAGGAGAACAGTAGCAGCCAAAAGGCAACTTCAGTAGCAGAGTCAGAGTCTCCATCGCTAAACTGGGAGAAAGGGAATGGTTTAAACGAGGCAACTGATCTGGCAGAGAAGCTGCAAATGGTTTCACAAGAATGGTTTTTGGGTTTTGTAGAGAGATTCTTAGACGCTGACGGGATAACATCTTCGAACCTGAATCTATCTGATAACGGGCAAATCGCAGGGATGCTTTCTCAGCTCAAGAGTGTGAATGATTGGTTAGAGGAGATTGTATCAAAAGAGGATGGAGATGGATTACAAGAAGTATCTAAGGAAACAATCGATCGATTACGGAAGAAGATCTACGAGTATCTTTTGACACATGTGGAATCTGCAGCTGCAGCACTAGGTGGTGGTGGTGGCTCTGTCTCTTCTCCTAGACCCAAACCAATCGAAACCAAAGCAAAGAGATAAAGTTTTTTTCTTGTATATATGAAAACTGGAGGCCAAATTCGTGTATAATTCAGACATCATTACAAAACCAACCGACGTAAAATGTTGGAATTTTTTTAATTCAGTCAGAGAACCTATTGGTTCGAAGATTTTTCAATATATTTGAAGATTGTCGGAAGATTTCAATATATGGGGGAAATTACTCTATTCTCAGAAGTTTGAGGGTAAAAAACAATCAGAAAATGGAGCTGATCGGTTAAATTAATCTGTTTAAGTTTTCTTTGTAATAATAAAAACTTACAAGGTCCTGAAATAAAATAATAAATTTCGAATAATAGGTCTCATCCCATCTTCGAAATCCAGGGGGTTTGTCATCTGACCAGATCTGTGAAGCTTCAAAGGAAAATCAAAACAAAATGAATCAGAAACCTCCGCCGAACTTTTACGGCACTTCCGGACCTTCTTCTTCCACCACAATCATCGGGACGTTGAGTGGACGCGTCAAGCAAACGACGCGATCGATGATTACAACGCTCCGTCCATTGCGTGAGCTTCTCGATCTATCAGCTATCTCTCTCCCTCACAATTACGATGAAGCAATGGCGCGCCTAAGACAAAACATCTCTTATTTCCGAGCAAACTACGCTCTCATCGTCCTCGTCATCGTTTTCGTCGGCCTGGTTTACCATCCAATGTCTATGATCGCTTTTATTGTCGTCTTCATCGGGTGGATTCTCCTCTATTTCTCGCGAAACACCAACGATCCGATTCTAATTTCGGGGAAAGAAGTGGATGACCGAATCGTGCTTGGTTTACTCAGCTTGGTAACGATTTTAGCGTTGGTATATACTGATGTGGGCCAAAACGTTTTGGTTTCGCTGATCATTGGTGTAGTCTTTGTCGGAGCTCACGGCGCTGTCCGTAGTACCGATGATTTGTTTATTGATGAAGAATCTGCCCGTCGTGGTGACCTCGTACCGGGCCCAAACAGGCCACCATCAAGTTATACCCCAATTTGAGTAAACCGGTTTGAACATTTCCCGGGTTTTGCATGAAGCAACGGGATTCAATTACTGCTTGTAATTGAAACTCCCAAGATTCTTGTGTTGTTGTGTTTTTGCGTCCGTCTATGTTTCATTTTCTTATGAGTGTATACAACTTCTGGAAAAAAATGGTTTGGCTTCGTTTATAGGGAAAAAAAAATTCAAATTAAGCAGATTTGAGCAGATGAAAACTCCTCCATAGATTTGAATTCCAGAATCACTGAGTCTATAGAACAGTGTATTCAAATCATCAACTCAAAAATAATGCATTAAAGGAAAAAATCCATAGTTGGATGTGTATTATTATTAGTCTTCTTCGAGATTGATAGAATCCTTGAACTTAGCATACAATACTTTCTTCAACTCTGCCATTTGTGAAACAATTGATTCCTTCTCTTCCTCAAGCTTTTCAAGGCTTTTGCAGGTAGCTTCTTTCATCTCTTCTATCTTTGTTTCTACCTCATCCCTTGGCACATGAGCAAACACTTCTCCAATTTGAAACCGTACCATCTCCTCATCCGCAAGAATCAACTCGTTCCCTGCATCTTCTAGATTATCACACTTTTCCTACATAATTCAAATATTTATGATCAAGCTAGATATAGATACAACACACAGTAGATATTGTCTGATTCCAACCTATGCAAAATTTATGGCAAAGCCAAACATCTCCTCTTTTATCTATCACATCCAAATAACTTGTACCACTCCTAGACAAGAAAAGCATGAATCAAGGCAGAAACAAGGAAGAAAAGACGAAACAATTTCAGACATGGACTCTCACTACAAGTTTCATGGAAAAGACATCATTGGGTATGATTATGATTTAGTACCAATTGTTGCTGAACTAATTATACCATAGAAGGCAGTGCAGAGATTGAATTTGTGGAGTTAGTGTACACGTAGAATAGGGTATTAAGCAAGTATATGTGAACAGTAGATTGCTAAAAGCCTACAACCAAAATAATATTGTAAAGGTTGAGAGAGTAGAAAAGAATATCTTCTCTTGTGGGAATTAGCTTATAGACTATACTATTTGAACAAGGAGACTCCAGAATCAAGCTTACACTAATGAATGAATATAAATCAGGAGTTTTCTCAAATACAGAAGACTAGGGTGAATCAGTTATAGCTTAACTAAAGTCAGTCTCTATGTACAGGTTCATTCTCTGGTGAACTGAATAAATAAAGAAAGAGTTGACAGGTTTAGATCTTATCACCATGTCTAATTGAATCCTAATTTCTTCTGGTCTTAAAAACCTAGCTAGATTATGCGTAATAGGTCAAATCAGAAACAAAACTCAAAAAAAAAAAAAGAGAGAGAGAAAGAAACCTTGGCGGATTTGATATCGTCATCGAGATCATGGATTCTATTGTTCAAACGGCTGAAGGTATTGATGTTTTGCTGGTCTTCCCAAGTGACCTCCATCTCAGATCCACCACTTCTTCCCTGCACATCAACCACACAATAAACACCATTAGCATCCCCTAAAACTAAGACTCGTCTAAATTAGCAAAAACACTTCGAGATTTTCTTTACTTGCTGCTGCATTTCGCCCGAACTAAGGTTTTTTTTTGGGGACAAAATGAGAATGGCGATTTCAAGAGAACGGAGTGTTCCACATTTTAACCCAATAAGAGAAATGGGTCGGGTCGGGTCGTTACATTAATGGACTTTTTTGTCTGTTAAAATTCATTAATGGCCCATTTAGGGCAATGTAAAGTGTACAAGTGAGGAGAAACAGAGTTATAATCCATCTAAAACATTAGGCCCATATAGCCCATTACAAGTGCCACGCTTAAAGTCCATATAGCTCATTTCAGACATGGATTTTTAAACGTTTATTATCATTCATATACCAAACATATATACATTTGGTATTATCAAGAAGTTTAACAAAGGTACATGATTTTGACATGCTAAACAAATGAGAACATAAAAAATCCCACAATGACTCTTCACTCAAATTCTAGAAGAGAAGTATATGTAAAAAAAAGTATACCAAACACAAAGAATGTAAAACCCCACAAGAAAATTATGAACACCAAACCCAAAAAAATGAAATTGTAAAATATAAATTTGTACATTTTGGCTCATAAAAAAACCCAAATCAATACAACAAAACATAGAAGCAGAAAGAACATACCTCTGTAAAGGTTATTACAGGGCATCAACTCTCTGTATGATCTTATCTTTTGATGCTGAGACTCTGTAGAGTTTGCAAATGAGAAGCTATTTCTTTAACAAATTGTAAGCCTTCATTCCCATGTCCAAGAGAATTTAAAACTTGTTCTAAGAAGAATAAGTCTCCCTTTAGCTTTTCTACTCTCTCTTGAAGCTCAGAAACAGATTCTTCTGTTTGTAGATTATCTATATGAGCCTCACCATTTACTCTGTTTACAATCTTCTCCAAACAGTTGGTGATATATAGTCTTTCTTCATCGAACCCGGTTAAAAAACTCTGTTTCTTGTTGCTCATTTCCTCAGTAGGTGAATCAATCTTGGTCATCTTTTCTGAAACATCTAGCTGGTTCTTCTTTTGCGGTGTCTGGTCCCTGAAGTATTCAATCTCGGCTTCTAAATCTTGAATTTGTTTTTCTTTATCAACAAGTAAATCATTCAGTCTCTGTATTTCTTCCATATCAAATTCTGCTTGGTCTTCCATTATCCTCAGGTTTTGCAAAGCTTCCATTTGGAACGATGCTTTCTCTTCCTGTAACCTCGTAATCATAGCCATTGTTTGGTTTGTAGCAACTGCTGAAGCGTTTCTTTCTTCCTCCAATTCTTTATATAAACCAGACAGCAACTTCATGTCAAAATCAACCTGTCTTTTCAACCTATCACTCTCACTTTCTCCTTCGATTTCAATCACAGCAACTCCTTCCAATGATAAGTTACTCTCGTTCCTTTCAAGCATTATCTTCTGAAGTTGTAACTGCATATCATGATCTAAGCTCCTTGTTTCATGATCACTACTGTTGACAGATATCTTGGGGCTCATATCTCTAGGAGACAAAAACTCTATCCCACGAGAAGCTGATATGTGAGTCATAAGTGCTTTAATGTCTTCACTAACTCTAGATGTATCTTTCCTCATCCATTTCTCTATTTCCTCTCTCCCATTACTATCAACAGTATTGTATGCATCTGTAAGATCCAGTAACTCACTTGAATATTGGTTTGTTTCCGCTGCCACTGACATTGAGTTGAACGAAGAAGATTCTGATTCAAGAGGTGCTTCTGTGTGAGAAGTGACGTCAGGTGGAGTCATTTCAGACAATGAAGAGACTGTAAGAGATGTCTTTATTATTTCCTTGTTGTCTGATACACCTGATATGAAAATCATTTAGACTGTAAGAGCTCAAATTTACAGTAGATAGCCACACTAAATCTTAACATTCAAATGGATGATTAGGCTTACAGTTTTCGGTTGAATCTTCAGGCATGGAATTTGTAGATGATAAAACTATATCTTCAGATTCTAGAGAGGTAATATCAGCTAGTGTTGTGTCCCTCTCCTTCAGCATCTCAACGGAGGTTTCATTTGTAGTGAGTGATTCTGGAACCTTGTCTTGAGTAATATCATGGGAGGACATAAGTTCAATTCCCTTTAAGACATCTTCAGGAGTTTCAGCAGCATCTGATGTTGAAGTAAGATCGTTAAGGCAAATAAGCTCAGTATCCTCCATTAAGGAGGCATTTGCAGGATTTTCCATTTGGAGGTGAATTAACTCTTCATTCTCCTGTGAAACAGCTTCAGAGTGTTCCGTGGTGCGTGATGTTGAAGTAACATCATTGAGGCAAATAAGCTCAGGCTCTTCCGTTAAAGAGGCATTTGCAGGATTCTCTGGTGTTAAAGAAATATCTAGGAGGTGAACCGGCTCTTCTTTCTCCTGTGAAACAGCTTCAGAGTGTTCCATGGCGTGTGATGTTGAAGTAACATCATTGAGGGAAATAAGCTCAGGCTCCTCCATTAAAGATGCATTTGCAGTTGCAGGATTCTCCTTAAAATCTGGTGTTACGGAAACATCTTGGAGGAGAACCGGCTCTTTGTTTTCCTTTAAAACAACTACAGAATGTTCCATGGCACGTGATGTTGAAGTAACATCATTGAGGCAAATAAGCTCAGTCTCCTCCATTGATGAGGCCTTTTCAGTACTTCTCACAAAATATGGTGTTAAGGAAATATCTTGGAAGTGAACTGGCTCTTCTTTCTCCATTGAAACAGCTGCAGAACGTTCCATAGTCTGTGATGTTGAAGTAACATCATTGAGGCAAATAAGCTCATACTCCTCCATTAAAGAGGGATTTGCAGGATTCTCCTTAACATCTGGTATTAAAGGAATATCTTGGACGTGAATTGCCTCTTCTTTCTCCATTGAAACAGCTGCAGAACGTTCCATGGTGTGTGATGTTGAAGTAACATCATTGAGGCAAATAAGCTCAGGCTCCTCCATTAATGAGGCCTTTACTGGATATTCCACAAAATCTGATGCCAAGGAAATATTTTGGAGGTGAATTGGCTCTTCTTTCTCCTTAGAAACAGCAGCAGAATTTTCCATGGGGCGTGATGTTAAGAAAGGATTATCTAATGAGATGATCTCTTCCTCCTTCAACACCTTCTCTGATGTTTCAGGCACACCATTAAGTGGAATAAGCTCAGCAAATGAGGAATTAGTTCCCCAATCGAACTGTTGGAAATGAACTTCTTCTTGGCCATTTTGACTCACCCAAGGCTCTAACTGGAAATCAAGATTTAGCAGTTTATCCGTAGCCAAATCATAAGGCAAGTTGATAATCGGAGGAGTCTTAAGATCGCGTCCTTTAACGAGGAAAATTTCACCTTCTGACTCAGTATCTGAATGAATCTTGAGCTCAGTGTACCCAACATCAGGCAAATGATTAAAACTGACATTTTTCTTGGGTGTAGATTGTTTTTCAATTCCCACATCACCAACCAAACTAATCTTGGACTCAGTGTATCCAACATGAGGCAAAGGACTAGGTGAAGATTCTTGTTTTGGTTCAGTGTCTGAAAACACAGCTTCTGATTCAGCATCTGAATGAATCTTGAGCTCAGTGTACCCAACATGAGGCAAAGGAGTGGGTGAAGATTCTTGTTTTGGTTCAGTATCTGAAAACACAGCTTCTGATTCAGCATCAGAATAAATCTTGAGCTCAGTGTAGCGAACATCAGGCAAATGATTGAACCTGACATTTTTCTTTGGTGTAATTTGTTTCCCAGTTCTCATTTTACCAATCTTGGGTAGCATTACAGGTTCAGCAACTTGAGTAGCAGCAGTTTGAGGCACCTTCCACAACTGACTACAACATGTACAATCTGTAAGTTTAGAACAATTTGGGTATTTTCTTCGATCATTCTTGAATCCAAAGCAAGATTCTTCACCCAACTTCCCAACCAACAATCTGGAGGTATCAGCATTTGACTTATTGGTTGTGGCAAAAGAGAAAAGACAAGTTTCACACATCTCACGAACATCAACAAGCTTGGCATGAACATGACAGTAAACAAATGATGATATCTCCGATTTGTGTTTAGAACAAATAATATCCCAATGATTATTCTTGGAATGTTCTGTCCTCCCAAGAATATAATCAAGATTTGAGCACATGAGACATGGAGCTTGGAGATCAGAGTAATCAGCAAACCTTGTGATCACATAGGAGAATATAGAGTTAACAAAGAGCATCAACATCAGTAACCACTCATTAAAGGCAAATGCCAAAGCTCTACTAAAACTCCGAGAACCCATATGTGATTTAACTGAAGACATTTGTCTTGTAAGTAAAGATCACAAGACTCAATCAAGTTTCAAATCTGCATTAAAGAAACAGACAAATTCTTCATACTCAGAATCAAATATAATAACAAATATTTTCCAGAATCCAATCAGATTGAGACAAGAACATAAAGTTATAACCAAAACAACAACAAGCACATATGATAATGTACATACAAAGATTTTCATAAGTTTAAAATGAAAAATGTTTGATTCAAAAAAAAAAAAATTGGAAAGAGATCTAAACTCAACTCACAATGTTACGTATCATCAAAATCATATAATATAAGATGATCAAGGTAGATTAAAAATAAAGCCAATCATAATTGATCCGTAGCAATGAACAAAAGTAAGCTCTGTTATATAAAAATCTAACCTTTTTATTCTTGAGGATCACAAGAGTCATTCCAAGTCTATATCTTTTGATCGACGATTCAATGACAAAGTTTTATTTTTGTAAAATTTAATTCAATTACAGAGTTGAAGGTGAAAATCCAGAATCTAGTAAAGTTGAGTTTTTTGAGAGAGACCTTCAAAGAAAACATTGATCTCATTCTATATATATCTTTTAAAAAAACGAGACCCAGCAAGGACTGCACGTAGTCTTCACAACTAATCACGATTTTATTAAAATAAATATAGAAAATTTTAAAAATTCCTTGTGAGATCTATTTGATTGACTAAACCAAAATGGGAAAACAAAATATAAAAAATAGTAGAAACAGACTTTAAATTGGTTTAATTCATTGTAAAAAAAAAAAAAGATTTTAAAATGGTTTAAAATTCGTAAACATTGTTTTTTTTAATTCTTTTTTATTTTTGGATTTTGATGAAATTTTTATATTTTCTTATGAATAATTATTAAATGATGAAAATGAAGATGGAGAGGGACGGTAGAGTCGGCTATTGATTTGATGTTTATTAAGCAAGTTGTTAAATTTTAATTTTATAAACTTTAAATAAATAAATAATGTCGACAAAAAAAAAACTTTAAATAAATAAACAAAATTAATGTTTTTGAATTAAAAAGATTGTCATTAGTAATTAAATAAAATTAAAGTAATATTTGACTTGAATTTGTTTATATGATTATTTAATAATCAGTCATAATTAATTAGCTGGCGTATTTAATCAGAAGCCGTAAACAATAGCTTTATTTGGTTACATGACCTGTAGAGCCCAGATGTCATAATTAAGGGCTTGGTCTGTATTTAATTTCTTTAAATAAATATTAAACGAAACAAAATATAATTATCGATAATTACGTCTAGCTTCATCTCTTTTCATTTATACATATCCATACTTAACTAAGTATGAATGGGCCCTACGCTTCTCATTTCATTATTATTTCTAATTTCTTTAAATATAAAAAATAATACATTTATATTCATATTTATACAGCTTTTAAATTTTAATAAATTTTTATTTTTATGGACTAAAATGCAACACGATTTCCCAATATATTTTCACATTAAATACATATTTACGAGTTTCTTGAACAATTACGAGTTTTAAAGAGAATTTTATTCATACAAATGAGTAGATAAGTTCAGATATATTAGTTACAACTTATGTAATGAGAATTTAGTTACATATGAATATATAATATTTATGTCTTATAGTTTTTTTATTTGTGTATATAAAGTAATAAGATTCACAAGAATTAAAAAAGGTGACAATTAAAGCATATTAGATAGCTCAATTAATTGGCTCATCTCCTCCATTTGACCACCATTACTACTTGTTGTTTCCTCCAAAAGCCATTTCTCAATTAATGTCAATGGTGGATTAGCTACATCATCATCATCCTCACCATCTTCATGATGATCATGAACATCATCACCATTATTATTCTCATGATCATTCACGTTGATTCTTTTACCATGACCCTCTTCCCAAGAACCTTGTAGCTGTTCGTATGGAAACTGATTATGATGATCACTGACAATATTGTTCGTCCTCTTCTGCAGTTTTTGTTCTAATAAAGTAGTTGTGTTACTCTTTGGTGATGCTCTCATCCAACCCTCGAGAAGACGTGAAATGTTTTCAGTGCTTGAAGCATAAGTAGATCTATGATTAATGGTGTTTCTTGTAGAAGAAGTTTGTAACGTAATGTTCTCTGATCTGGTTCTCTCGTCAGTACTCTTAAGCTTCTTTTTCAAATGTGTATTCCAATAGTTCTTGATATCATTATCAGTTCTTTGTGGTAGATATGAAGCTATAGATGCCCATCTTGAGATTCAAATAAAAAAAACAAATTAGGGTTCATATATATATATGATCAAGAAACTCAAAAGATGAAGAGATAAAGATCTTTTTTTGTTTGAGATTACTTGTTACCCAATAAGGCTTGCAAGTGAATGATCATTCCTTCTTCATGAGGAGTAAAGTTTCCACGTTTGATTCCAGGTCTTAGATAATTTGTCCATCTCAATCTACAGCTTTTGCTACATCTCATTAACCCTTTAAAAAATCCAAAGATATAAACATCAAAACACATAAAAAGATTACAAAGAACATGTTATAAGAAAGATGATGACCAGTGTTGGTGGGAACAGATCTCCAGTTTCCAGGACCATGTTCTTGAATGTAAGAAACAAGAATAATGTCTTCTTCAGGAGTCCATGGTCCTTTCTTAATACCTATCTTGTCACAGCATGGAGGCCTACCCATCTTCCTCTCTTTCTCTCTAGATCACTATGAGTCTTTATGCCTTCTTTATATATATATGTGTGTATATGTATATATACATGAAAAGAATTAAATGTAAGCATATACTTATATATGTGAAATTAATGGGTGACTTAAAGAAGAGGGAAGAACTTTAAAATCTGCTTTTGTTGACAACCTCTTATGGATATGCCAAGCTCACGAGTTACTTTGCCTTTTCCATTAACTATTTTGTATAGTCAATGAACGAAGAGAGGTTGAGCTTCATAAAAAGATGTATATCTCCCTTAAGAAAACGTTACTAAAATATCTAGTAAATGATTTATTAAATTTATGTATAATCGAAATATTTCCATAAAAAGAACTCTTAACATATTGTAGGTGAATAAAACATCACTCTCAATACAAAATAATTGCTTAATTTGGAACGTTCGTTGGTAATTACTTGTAAACATTGATGGAGGTCTTAGTGTATAGATTATGTATTACGAATAAATATAATGATAATCAACTTATAAAAGGAAGATGAGTCGGCAAGCTATGTTACTTACATTTTTGTGGTAATTCGTAATTATGGTAAGAAAAAATAAAGTTAGAGAAGAAACATAACTTTTTCATTGATTTTCTCCACGAATAAAGGGAATCATTCACCGTTTTTTGCTTGCTTAGGAAAAAGATACATATCTTTTGTTTACATGTATCAAGAGTATCACGTATCTCTCGTCGCCTTTATGCTCAACCAATATTCTCACAAAAATAAACCAAATCTGAATTTAAATGTACTTATAATCCGATTAGTAGTAACCTTAACCCAAAACAGACAAATGTTTAGTATAATTACATAAATATATTTAATTATCATATCAATAAAATATTAATTTTTGTAGTTTTAATTTATATTACTGTAATATCTAACCAGATGGAACCTGAGTCCGCAACAAGCCAAACCAAAATTGCAGTAAACCAAACTGAACCAAATAAGTTTACAAATTCTTAAAACTGAATCAACCGAAATCAAAATAATAAGCAAAATTAGTGAAAGAGCAGAGAAACAAAGCATATCATCATTACCATATATGTCTTTGTGTTTGTGTTAACTAACACCAACGCTATACAGTCTAATATAATCCATCTTTAAAAATGACTCATAATTTTCATACTCTCACATAACCATCACCGCATTACCAAACCAAAACCAAACATGTTAATTTCACTTCCTTGTCTATATATTTCCCCACTGCACACTTGAAAAGATATATAACCCAGTCAAGTGTGCAGAGAATACCCGATAACAATGCTGATGAATGCCACTACGCATACATATAGCAGAGGGAACCCAATGTGCACTTCTTTCACTATCTTCTTCGTTCTCATTTCCGCCTGCATCATTTATCAATATACAACCTTATGTTATGATAAAACTGTTTTGGTTATAGGAGCAAAAAGAAACAGGTATGATTTGTGACTACTACTCTCACCAGCTCTTGTTGCAAGCTTTGTCTATGTTGGGAGCTTATTGACCGCTCCTCCATTAGCTTCGAAATTGTAGAATCAGCCTACACCAGATTTTTTAAACTCTTTAGCACAGTAACAGTGTAGCAAAGTAGTTGTGGATTTCTAAATTTGAGAACCTGACCTGTTTTAACTTGGATTCAAGAGCATTGACTTTCAGCTTCATCTCCTCAATGTCTTTAACCAACTTAAGTTCACCCCCTGATTTGATATTCTGGGCATCTGTTTTCTGCAGCTGGACAACATCTCTGTCTTTACGTATCCTTGGTTCATCGGGATCACCTACACTGTTTGCTGAAGTTATCCCATTAATAAACCCTTGATCCCTAGGTAGATCCATGTCCTTCATAGGAGCGTCCAAATTATATGTTGCCTTACTGCCCCTTCCATCATCTACATCCTTATGAGACCTAATTGGATCGAATTCAGTTTCATTTTCCATCCTCGATGTATCATAGCCGCCTTTAGTTGCCTTCAAGTCATTAGCAGTATATGAATGTTCCATAAAATCCATGGTGTTCATTTTTGGTGACTTTGACTCCTTTGCATCGGGGCCTGCCTTTAAATCATCATCATATCCAACCATCCTAGGCTCCTTCACAATCTCACCCTCCTACGAAAAATAAATTTTGAGGATAAACAAACTAGTATAAGAAACTGCCTATTGCAACTAATAACAGTGAGCTATGACTTGGTGAAAATAACTACACACTGCTAGGCAGTTACTCTTCATATATTACTAAAATCTCAAGAGTTTGGTAGCGAAAAGGGCTAAGTACTCTTCTTACATATTGTGGCGGAGCAAGGGTTTCTGATTGACTATATAATCGATCCTTGAGGATGGAATCTTCAAATACTGCCTCCTGCCTCAGTGTCCCATTAATTGGAGATAGTTCAGGTGAGTCAGAGGGTGAAACGAGAGTGACTCTGAGTTTGTTTTCCTCTACGTGTTTGCCTTCCGCTTTGGAGAACTGCCAAGAATAAATCAACAAAAAGATGTACTTAACAGATTAAAGAACTGAAATTCAGGATAGAGAAGTTCAAAAACTGTTAGAATGCTTACCATGCTAGCTGTGATGTCATCTTCAGCTGTGTCTGCAGGTACAGCAGTACTCTGGATTAAGAATTTGTCCTTGCAAACCATATCTGGAGGTGGTTCTTTGAGAGCTTGCATAATGACTGCATCAACAGCATAAACAACTCAATGAAATCCATGCATTGACTGAAATTGAAAGTGCAATAACCCATGCATCATCCAGTTTGAATTCTGAATGCTCAAACAAAATTTTAAACTCGTCAGTTCCAACTTCCATGTAATGAGAAAAAATTTGAACTTTAATAATTCTATCTGGAGCAAGTACATATTCTTTTCCTTGTTGAACAACTACACGGAACTCTGAGAGCCTAGCATCCTACGAAAATGTCTAAATGCTGTTCAAACCTATGGGAGAAAGGACAAATCCATGCATGTAAAGATATTCCAGTTCATTTCCTGCCCCCGTAGACATTATGCAAATACTTATCCTGCTGGCCTAAGAAATATAGGTACAAGAAGTTCAAGTATGTCGGGAAGGATATTACAAGTAGATTTACCAGTGAATTCACAGGATGATTTTGGTTCAAGAACGCCAACATTTGGACGGACACAGTACTTCTTTGGTGATGTGGTTTTAACCTATCAAAAACCACATCTAATTTAGTTTCCTAGTTATAAAGTATTTGATATCCTGAAGCCAGAAGGAAACAGAAGAAGGTCGAGAAGAATGTGTTTCAGACCTTAAATGCAATATAATGATGGGTTGTATTGGTTAGCTGAACCATGCAGGAACTCTGCTTCTTTGGGTCAACTACAAAAGAGGAAACCATTTCGTCTTAATAGATAGCAATTGCAGACAATATCAAAAGCAAGGCAAATATATTCTTTTAAAGACTTTCATCTTCTATTATGAATCATCAGAATCGGAATGAAAGTTAAGAAAAGACATCACGGAATTACACTACATACAAATCCAGTATCATGAACTAGTTTGAAAATTCCTCAGGACAACAGCCGCCAAAAACAACAGCAACACTGTGATAGAATTTCAATATCTTTACCTACAAACTTCAATGTTCGTGGTTGAATATCCAATAGCGGCATATTCATCTTGCTGTGACAAAATCACTCAGCAGCTACCACTTGCAAAAGGGTTCTCTCCAGATCTATTTTAACAAAATTAGTGAAAAAAACAAATCAGATCAGCTTAGAATCATTAAACCATGAAACTTTTGATACTCCAAAGGACAATAAAATTAGATCAAAACTATCTATGGAACAATCATAAAACTCGATTTCAAATTGGAACATGACAAAATCTAAACCAAGCAGTCAACCAAAACAACAGCGAAGTTCAGATGCAACAGTGCAGATAGTTTTTCGATTATGCTGCATTATCGTCTTCCATCACCATAGACGAACCACGGCGCTAAATCTTCGACGACGCGTTCACAAATCCAACAATGCGAACGTGAATTTTTTACCTTAATGCGTTCGCGTTTCTCAGCGATCCCGCCGACACAGCTAGGAAACGAGCTTTCGACTAGCCGGAAAACCAAATCGTCCTAGTCCCAAGGGTGCAGTTCGCCGAAGATCTAATAATGCCTCTAAAGGCCCACTCAACTACTCTCATACTAATACAATATGGCGAAAATAGAACGACGACGTTTACGAAGATCGCGGATCCGTTATCGAATAGTAAACTCAGATCACATCGATAATGATTTCAATTTCTAACCAAATTTTTAAAGAAGCAATACACGAAACTCGAGGAAGAACCAAGTTTCAAAAAAAAAAAGCCAGAGAAGATGATCACCAAAGAGGCAGATGAAATAAGAAGAAAACCTTACCGTCTCTCTCCGGTAAAGACACCGACGGAACTTCAAACTGAACGAAGAAGCAGCGACGGAGAAAGAGAGCGATGGATCTCGCTGCAAAAACTAATATACGGGTCGGATCGGGACGGATGGGTAAACGCAGTGATTCGTGAAGGGAAATGTGTTTAAACATTAATATGGTGAATATTTGTTGTACCTAACAGCAATTACTCTACAATTATTTTGTTACGACTAATAAATATTTTCTGATTATTTTGTAACGAGAGAGTTCAATTCTTTCTTTTGGATTATATTCTAAAACTAGATCTAAAATGCTTACAATATTTAAATAGAAAAGCCCAAATTAAACTATAACATGTTGGATCTAGTAATGAACTCTGTAGATATATAAAGGCCTATATAGGCCCAATTCAGTAGAAGGTGCTACACAGACACACGTGTCTCCCCATCTGCTTAAGAAAAATACAGATAAAGAAGACCAAAACAAATAAGACGAAGACAAGTCACAACAAATAAATAAATAAAATATAATAATACCAAACATTGTGGACCTCGTGAATCGTGTGGGCAATTTACAAGTTCAAAAGACAGAGAAGAGAAGTAAACAAAGGCAAATTCAACATTTGGTAGCTCAAGCTCTCTCTCTATTCATTCACTTATTCTTTCCAAAGGGGTTCCCTGAGGTAAATGTTTGATTCTGGGTTTAATATGTTTGGATCTCTTTCAAATCTCATGAAATCGTAGCTTGTATATACATGATTCCAAGTCCGAATCTACGAATAGATCTTTTTTTTCGATTTATGATCATTGGATCTATTGATTCTCATAACCTAGCTAGCTAGTATGAGTTATTATGGATCAGATTGGGTTCCTTGTAATTAATGATTGTATTATTAATGGGATTAGGATCTATTTTTGGGTCAGTTTGAAGCTGATAAAACCATAAATAGATTTGTGGATCTTATCTCTATTGAGCATCTTTAATGAATAGTAAAACCCCATTTATTGTTCTTTTTTGTGGATCTTTATATGTTTGTGTATAAATTTGACATGAGTGGGTTTTTGTAAATGTTAAAGATCACAACTACAAACAATGGCGAAAGGAGTAGCAGTTTTGAACAGCAGTGAGGGTGTTAAGGGAACTATCTTCTTCACTCAGGAAGGAGAAGGTTGTTTTTTCTCTTTAGAGTGTTTTATATGATTTTTAGAGTCCTTTTTTTGTCTCATAATGATCAAATTCTTGTGTTTGTTTTTGTAGGTGCAACCACTGTGACTGGAACAGTTTCTGGTCTTAAGCCTGGTCTCCATGGTTTCCATGTTCATGCTCTTGGTGACACCACTAACGGTTGCATCTCTACTGGTAACTCTTTTACCTCTAGAAATTTTTGAATGGATTAAGGATCTTTTATTGGTTTTTAAGAGCTTATTATAGTTTAGGTTTTGAATTTGGAACTCTAGGTAATGCCCAAGTAACAGTTAACGTTGTTTTAAAACCTTTGTTTCATTTTCGTATTGTAGGTCCACATTTCAACCCTGCTGGTAAAACACACGGTGCCCCTGAGGATGCTAATCGACATGCTGGTGATCTTGGAAACATCGTTGTTGGAGATGATGGTATTCTTTCTCATCATTTCTATCCCTCATCTCTACCTTTTCTTACATTTGCATCACATTTATTTGCTACTCTCAAATGTTCTTTTACACTTGTATACTACAGTTTTCATCTTTGACTAGCTTTTAGTGTTCATGTATTTGCATAAAATAATATTGTTTTGCTTTTCACAGGAACTGCCACCTTCACAATCACTGACTGCCAGGTTCGTACCTGATTTATGCTCTTTTTCATAATCCAGAACTGCTATAGTGAATCAGTCTCTTATGAGAAATTTTGTTCGTTTTACAGATTCCTCTTACTGGACCAAACTCTATTGTTGGAAGGGCTGTTGTTGTTCATGCTGACCCTGATGACCTCGGAAAGGGTGATTACCTTAGACTATTGTTTCCTTTTTTTAATCTCCTTATTATGCTAACATAACTTAAAGGTTACCCAGTCAATTTTAAGACATCCATCCTAAGCACACTCTATATAACCTAGACTCATTGGTTTCTTACATTTTCAGGAGGCCATGAACTCAGCCTGTCTACCGGAAACGCAGGCGGCCGTATTGCTTGCGGTAAGTAAACCTAAACCACATTTTCTCACATCTCCCTTGATTCTTTGGCAACTGAGGATTCATCTTCGTTTCGTATAATAATCTTGGTTTTTGCCTTGTCTAAATATTAACCATAGACCGAGTCTACAAATTTACGCCTTCTAAATACCAAGTTTAATTTCCAATAACTATTCAAATGATCTATGATAGATTCGCAAAAGGATCAACTGACTTTGGTCTACCATTTTGAAGGTATCATTGGTCTTCAGGGCTAAGCTGTTTCCTTTCCAAAGAGAGATGGCTGTAATAAAGTGGTCAACCTCTAGACCTGTGTACTTTGTTTGTTGTGTGGATATCTTCTAAACTTAGTTGTTCGCGTGTTTTGTTCAGACAGAACTTTTAATATTTCATGAATAAAAAAGTGTCGGTGACTCATGCTCTCTCCATTTCTTTCTTATTAACAAAATCAGATTCGGAACCATAACAAAAATACAAATTACATTGAAACATTTGAAACGTTTCTTAATGAATAGTTATGATTTTAAATCCCCCGGTAAAAGAGTCAAAATACCTGACTGCTCATTAACCTTGTTCAGAAGTAGCATCAGAAGTGGAACTCTTGCGAGTGTTCTGCGTGATCCCACCATTATCAACTTTTTCTGTTTAAACAAAACCAAATTTACAATATAACAATCAATGGAGTAAAACAACATTACTCAACACCATATTCATATGGTCTCTCACCTTTGCTCGTGTCAAAGCAACGTTGATCCTATGCCAATCTCCGAGCAGTGAAGCAGCACAGCTCCTAGGTTTCTCCCGTGATCTCACAAAAGATACCATTATGCAGTCTTTATCCCTTCCCTAAACAATATGAGCTCATCAAATGTTGGTTATTCAGGAACACACGCTTTACTAAATCAAAATGCTTAAGAAAAGAAGAACAATAGGTCCTAGAGCCAAACCTGATACTTGTCAATTGTATGTATCTCCACAGAAATCGTTGGAATTGTGTGTTGAATGAGGCTTGCTTGTGAGTTATAAGGTGTAATAATACCAATATCTTTACTATCCATTCCATTTTTAACAAGCTCCTCTACAATCTATGTGAAAACAAGATTAGCAGACGTTTTCTTTAGTTTAAAAGCATGTGTCATACTAACACAGTACCTCAGCTATTATAGAAGCTTCAACTGGATTGTTGATCGCATTCTGATCCCTAGCTTCAAAAGCACGCAGCATATCTAGATAAAACATATCAAATAGTCTCGTGAAAAATCCAGTTCCATAAGACAAAGACCTCATATGAAGAAAAAGTAACTAGTAAGTAGCAAGAAACCTGTATTAACAAATACAACTGTTCTGGTTGGCTCCAGAACCTGATGGAAACACAACACTGTTAAGATGCTAATTATATTATTAGTGGACAAAACCTATACTGAGTCAATGAGCGACTGGAGCTAAGCTGAAATGCTGGTCTGTTTAATATCAATATCTGATGCCTCTCTTATAAAATTTTAAGAACAAAACACTGACCTTTTTAAGCCATGGCGAAGTAGAACTGGAAGTAGAAAGCACAAGTGTGGCATTAGCTACTTCAGCAGAACCACAGCATAGTCTGTCACCATATATCAAGGCATTTGATAGTTCCATAATACCTTGACACATTCGGTACTGCACATAAAAGATCTCTTAATAACGCAGAAACGCATACCCAAATGACATGTACTAACATAATTTCATCCTAGCAGATAAGTTCAACCTGGTTTTGTAACACTGAAATTGCCTGAGGATGGGCTTCTGATAATCTGCGGAACAAGCTAATACCCATCCCATTCTCTCTAGCCTCTGTACTCTGATTTCATCAACACAACAATGATGCTGAAGATACTGCGAAAAAGAGGTGTCTCAAACGAGGTAGTAAATGCTTACCTGCACTAGTGGCGGTAGTTGATAGTGGTCACCAACAAGTACAAATGTAGAGGCAAACAGCAGGGGTCCTATTGAAACCTGATCAGTACAAGAAACCATGCAATTCTTAAATATTATTCCACTTCCAACTCAATCTTGTCAACTCTGACTTTCAGTTCATGTACTTCTATTTTTTTTTGCATTTAAGCAAATTAATATATGCTATCAAATTCCATACAAAGCATATCAAAATATCTGAGTTGCATTTCTAATCAACTTAATGGCAAGGAATGAGAGATCATACAGGGAGGGCAATCTGGCCAGCTTCATCGATAATGCATACATCAAATCGCCTATTCACAAGCAATGGACTATTGATTCCCAAACAGGTAGAGGCCACAACTTTGACCTGGTCCAACTTTGTTTTGATGTCCTCGACACTGCACATATTCAAAGCTGCAACAAAGATAAGTCTCAACTACATCGAGAAGACTTTGAAGCTACAATAGTTGGAAGAATATTTTGCAAACCTGAAAAGCAACTTCCCCGAACTTCTTCGTGAACAGCCTCATCTCTACCAATACGTAAGAACTCAATTCCCTGCACGTGTTATAAAATTAGTATGTCATATGTATTACATTTCTAAAAGAAGACACTTGAAGAAACACAGAGGTCTTTCCACTCTTTTCTGAAGACAAACTCCTGCAGTTTATTTGTTGATTTTGCCACAAATTCTTCCTATCCTTCTATATGAAATACCTTTGTAGCCTTAAAGGCTTTTATGCTTCAAGTGTTAACAGAGAAAAAGAGAGAGAGAGAAATATGACATTACAAACATAACTACTAAGATAATCACATAATCATATAACAAAAGAAAAAGAATGTGTGGACCACCCGATTTCGACGTTCACCCTAGGCATTTCTTTTGTTGACCTTGCCAATCTTGTTCACTAAAAACCGTTTTGCAGGCAAGTCATATGGTCCTTATTGTTTTGCTCTAATTAAATGTCATTTGCTTCTTTCTGTATAACGTACCTGACTTTGGCTTTCCCTGCCTACTAATACAAACTACCCACGTGCAAATGCAAACCACTAACAATGTGATACTTTCTAAATGTGCAATCAAACTACAGAGTGTTCAATATAACTTTAAAAAAATTAGAGTGAATGAATGATCCATAGTCCACAAAAATAAAAGATTGGCTAGAAGATATAGTACCTGTGCTTTTAATTTGATAAGTAGATTATCAACAGCAGAGTTTGTATAAGAGGCAAGCAGAATAGATGAGCCTCTAATCAATAAAGCTTTCACAGCATGGACCATTGTGGAAGTTTTCCCTGTTCCAGGCATTCCTAATATCAAAGCATAGTCCTTTGCAGTGAGAATCTGAAAATACAGCAAGCAAGCAAGTTCTTTATGAGCTCTGTCAAAGAACAAAGAGTGGCCTTAAGTATAGCACATTCAACATTAGATCAATGAAAAACAAATCATGCAATGACCACCTTAAGTATAGCTTGGCGCTGATCATTATTTAAACTCTTTTCTGACCAAATATATGAGATTGCAGGATCCTGGCTCATTATTGATCCATTGTCGAATCTAGGAGGCTAGAGATTCATGGAAAAGAAAGAAGAGGAAACAAACGCGTGAAGAAGGGTATAAGAAAGAATGACATGATTGGTATCATCATCCAGGGGAAATCTGAAAGAAAAGAGATAACAAAACATTTTACCTCAAGATCCACAATCATTTTCCTGATGCTATATCCATTTTGTATGAAAAGCTGCATGAGATTGAACCTTGAACAATAAGAAGATCATGAATCAGTATCATGAAAACCCATGTAGATAGGATCAATAAGTGGATATTAAATAAATTACAATAATACCTCATTGCCGAAAATGATGTCATGAATTCATCCTTGTAAATTCTCCATAGCTCATGAGAGAGATTAGATGCCTCAGAAGAAGGTTCGCTCCAAGGAAGACGTAATGGCTTGGATAAAGAAACCTAGGGATTGAAATAACAAAAAGTAAAGAGTGAACTCTTTTTTAGACATGTCTGAGTGAAAACATAAAGATCAATTGTCCCAAACAAAGCTAAATCTACAGACTGTTAAAAGCCTAGGATGAATGAGCTTACTGATACATGAATGCGACTAATATCTGCTATAATCCCATTTGCAACGGTCAGGTGGCCGACTTCAGTGCGAAGAATCTGGAAATGAAAATTTACAACCAACAAAAGGGAAAATATCATAAACTAAGAGTGAAAGTAGAAAAATCGCCAAGAAAGAAAAGATATGACATCAATACTCTCAAGTGGAATAATTTGTTAAATTCAAAAATGGTCACAAGTTACCACATCTAAAAATGGTCAGAAAGACATGCATGCTAGTAAGCAAAAAAATTGTTTTGAAATATGGGGAAAATAGTCTCGGGTGCAACTAACTTTACTGACAAAAGAAGAATAAGGAAAATAATTGTACCACACGATCTCCAGGTCTAAGTTTGCAATCCAGGTCATCAGTTCCAGGGGTTCCAGTCCTAATAGTATCTTTCCCAGGTCTTTCTTTAGATTCATATGAGTTTTGACGTACAAAACGATAGATGAATCTAGTTTCTTTGTGAGAGTTATGATGCTGAAACCCATTTGTCATGTCAAGAACCATCAAAGAAAGATAACTAGCTGAGTGGCTGCCCTTTGAATCATGGGGATTTGAAATGTCTTTCCGTAGAAGCTTAAAACAAACACAGATATAAGATGGTCAAAGAAGAAAAAACATTAACTTTGTACTCCAGTAAAAATAGCTGGTATTCAAGGCTAACCTGCATCTCTCTAGCTTCCAAGTCAATCAGCCTGTTCCAGTGTCGGAGAAAATTGAAATGCAAAGTTGAAAGATGGGAAACATGTGTGTCAAACATATCACCAAGTCCGCTATTCTCTGTGTTTCCACCATCTGCCTGGGGCAAGCAGACAATAATTTTTAGGAAATTCGATACGATATGATATGATGAAGGTTCAACAACATGGAAATGGACGTGCAATCCAATCCCTCCCTCAAACATGCTTGAAACATGAAGTTTACCCTCATGAATAACATGCACAATAAATCTGACCAACAAGAAGCTTAATATGCCACAACAGATATCAAAATGTAAATTTAATTCAAGTTGCTAGTATAAAGTAACTATACAGCGAAATGGAATACATCCACTAAGTCGGACCGTTCCAATTTCAACCCCGTCATGCTTAAACATGTAGAACCTTGATAATAGTAATACCCTAAAATGTAAAATATTAGACTTCAAGCATTATTCATTATAATAACAAGAAAATACCTTATGATAAATCGTGCAAACATCTAGATGACGACAGTTCCGGCACATGTTTGGATTCTAGCATCAAAAAAAAATAAACCATGCCATTATCTAGTAAATATTACCAAGAAAAATTGTCATCACTGGACATCAGAGCATACCCGTAACATTGGAGGCAGTTGTTGGGTTGTTGACGCCACGAGGATGTCATTTGCAAGTTCATTACGACGAATAATCAAACCCACCAAATCCGATCTTTGAACAGAAATTCCCTTTACAAGTAAGCATTGAAAACTTAGTCACTCCCAATATCTTGAGACCAAATAAAGGCACACAATATCTTGGCGTACCTGTGTCAGATCTGACTGTAGATAGTACAGAAGACCATTGTCGATATGCTTCAGATACCTGCAAAGTAGAAAATGTGATATATAAATGAAAGTGTAAGCTGCTGTCCATTTTCCAACAAAAGAAAGGAAAAAAAAAGACTGGCCATAAGCACCTCTCAGACATAAGGAGCGTGTACAAGATCACCTGTGCAGAATGTTCCATTGATGACTGCATAACACAGTAAAGATCAAGCGCTTAATTTTTCATAAGTTTTTGAACCTTTCAATATTCAACTGAATACCCAGATAGATCTCTCCATACAGACCTGACCACTAGGAGCTTTTCCAGATTTAAACTCCAGGGGCATTATCATCTCAGTTACTGTGTTCATCCCAGATTCAACTACCACTCTGACTGAAGCATCAATCATCCCTTTCAGACCATATTTAGGAGCCCATGACATCTCTTCGATATCAATTACCTGAGGTAAGAAATTTGTTTTTATATATAATAGAAGCCTCATTGGATGGGATTGCACAAAGGATATAAATCAATGATGTCAACTTATTAGCTTGGTTCAAAAAGGGTGCTTCTGCTTTAAACGACGAACTAAAAAACTTTTGGACCAACAAATTGGTTATGTTCTTCACCTGAAGAAAATGAAATCCTAAGAAGACTGAAAAGGAGAGAGTAATGAGAGTTCTTACCTCAGATATCTTAACCATTTTCTGCCCAATGGTAGAACCAAAATCCACATTTGATATCCTTGAGTCCTGCTTATAACGATGATGCCATGAGTTTAAGATGTTTCTGCCAACAGAACTACTAGAAAAATATGAACTTAAAGAGGGTGGGGGGGAAATGGGGAAGCATGCACAAACTGCCTCAAAGATTTTATTAGGTGGCACTCATGCACTAAAATAAATATAAAATAATTGCCATTAAGAGCATGGTTATGTACTTTGTTATTGAGTATCTGTTGGTGCAAGGGAGCATAACAGAAAACAGGAAAAATATGCGCTTACCAAACAAGGCCATCAATGAGAAAACAAGTCCAACGGCACATAATAAGTAAGAACATAAAACAGTCTAATATGTATGCAGCCCACTAAAATTATGTTCATTAAAGGAAACAGTGATATAACAGCCATAAGCAACTGAAGAAAGAATCACAAAAAGGAAAATACATTTGTACCTTTGAATATCTGAAATGATGAATCCAATTCAACATTTTCGGGATAGCTTCAAGTAGAGTTGCTTTCACGTCTCCTTCATGCACTGCAAAGAACATATGACAAGATAAGAAAATGATTAAGTGCATTTCGTTAGGCCAATTCTTAGAATTACTTTAATAAAAACAAAACTAAATTTTGAAGCGATGAGAATCTTAAAACCACGTTGAACACTAAAGTGGCAACACAGAGGTTTGGTCAGAAAGCTGATAAGGGTATGACATTAATTCAAAATTCTAATATTAGTAAGAGGTATCATAGCTAAATAAGTGCATGAACCTTTAAAAATAGGAACACGTAAGGTAGTAATCAACCTCCACATGCATATAAGCTTTCAATATTCTTCTCAATCACTATGCATGCATATTCCTGTAAACCATCGACAGATGGAGACTCTTGAGTGAGACCAGCCTGGAAAACAAAGTTAATGGATACTATAAATCAATATATTACAAGAAATACAACAAAACAAAATAAAACATATTATCCAAAAGAATAGTCTCATGACAGATTCCATACTGTAGTAAACCTGAAAAACTTGGTGTAGCAAGGTTCCAAGCAAGGCTGCTTTAGCATGTTCATTGGATCTGAGCCTCTCATCTAGCACAGTTCGCCTTGGGCAACCAAAACTTGCTGCAACCTGAAAGGTAGGACAGTTGTTCACAAACGAAAACAGAGAAAAATAAATTAAGTCATCAAAGATTGGTATTCGTAATCAGAAACAATAAAGGGAAAAGAAAAAGATACCCTAGTTCCAGCAACAAGGGTATCAGGATGAACAATTAAGAAATTATTTTGATGGTCCACATCACATTTGCCATCCCCATCAAACTCTCCAATAACATTGATTGAATCTCCTGGTGATACAGTACTGTAAAACCTGGTAAGAATAAACCTTCAGTATTCAGGATGCAAGTTTTTTCAACCAACCCCATAAGAATATATTTAAAAGAATAATATCAACAACAACACATGTTTAGTACGATTGCAAAATGGCAAGAGCATTGAGACAAAGACATCAAAAACAATGTGTAGTAGATTGATCAAACATTAAATGGAGGAGCAAAGACAGCTGGCTATTTTTACAGCAATTTGATCTGAAAAGCAGAGATCTCCCAAAAGTTCATCTAAGAAAAGTACCATTCGTCCCAGAGATATAACGCGCACTCTACTCCAGTGTGCTCGTCTAACAGGCGAAGAACCTGAGAGAAACTTGGTCAGAAAATATGAACATGTACAAGAAATAAACCTCATAATACATGACAAACCTTATACGGACATTGACCCCTAGATGAGCCAGCCACGCCACGTTTCTCACATACCTGAAGCACAATTCTAGAAAATGAGTAAATTTCACAGAAAAAAAAAAAAATTGCTACGCCCTCCCCAAGGATGATAAAGGGCTAGTTTACCTCCAATACAAGGAAATAGCTATCTGAATTTACTGAAATAGGCTTTTCTGGGAGAGTAGTTGGCCCTCCATCTACAGCGCAGTCAACAAGGGAGCACATGTTATCATCTTTAATTCGAACTTGAGGCATCACAGTCCCCACATCATCAGCTGTTTTGTCATCGACTGAAATGACATCCTCCACTTGATCTAACAGGTCAAGCAAAGCCTGCAAAAATAGGAAGTATGCAGAAATAATATGCTGACATGCTGTAGGAAACAAGTTCTACAGAAAAATAGTGCATGTAGTCTTGATCAACCACAGTTGGAAATTCTTTCGTAAGCATGTAAAGATTGCATCAACAGTGAAATCATACCTTTTTATGTTGCCCAGCCCCCGGAAATCCACAAGCTCCGCTACATGTTACAGTACAAGGAAGCTGAACATAAACAGAGAAAAGTTAGGAAGTACCGAAGTATATAAAATGTGATCATTAATATGTTTATCAGGAAAGAAATTTACCTTGTTGTGAGAGCATGATAGTGAAGGTGGGGTCTTGAAAGGACTGTTTCCACTAGTAGAAGTGTTAACAATTTCGAACTCCGGATCTGGGGAAGGATTTAACCTTTCCATGACCTTATTTGTTGCAAAATCTGGTCTTTTGGAAGCTTTTTTTGAGGGTGAAGATAACCACTGCTCAACCTTGGAAGTTATACCTGATGTAGTTTTCTGTTTCTGCCCTAACTGCTGTCAGTTTCGAGGTGAAGAAGTGAAATATAGTAGCTACCGAATCAACAATAGATAAAAGAAAACAAAAAAAAAAACATACCTTGTCCAGAGAGCAAGGGCGAATGAAAGAAGATTTAACCCCTACTGGATTTTCTGTCAGTTCCATCATCTTAGGAATTTCCTTAGCAGCTGTCCGAAGTCTTTCATTTACGGGAGTGATTTTCCAAGTAATCTCTTCACCACCATCATCTTGGCTTTGTTTGATCAGCTATCAAGAAAAAGGAAGTATGTAAGAATTACAGGACCACTAAGGACTCATCCATGCGGCCAGATATTATAGTGTACATTAGCCAGAGATCAAGGAACAAAATATCACAAACTGAAACTATTAAAATAAAAGGACAAATAAGAAAAGGAACCACCATTCCAGGAGAGAATTTGAAGCGCTTAAGGTTTCTGGAGATCTCAGGAGATGCCTCGGTGAGTTCCTGGTCCACATCTCTGGTCTCATCATCCAGCATGCCTTGAGGGTTTTGAGTAGTTAAAACTCCTGTGCTAGAGGCAAGCCCATTCACATTCTGTTGATCAACTGGGTCGGCAGTGGAGGCATGAGAGTTCGATGTTGATTGAGAGTTCTGAATATGTCGAAGGAACAACTGCTGGATTCCAAAGTTGGAAGGTTCTGAAGAACGATTGGCTGAAGATTGTTTGCTTGATTTCAAAGCTGACGTCTTAGGCTTCTTTCTTGGCGGCATGTCAACTGACTACTACTAGCACCCTGAAATTCCAAAGTAACTACATCAATCCCAGAACATATAATTATACCTAGTTTTTTTTAAGTATAATTCTAAGTGAGTCTATAACGAGGTAGAACTAAAAGAGCCTTAAAGAAGTAGAATTTTGGTGACTGAACAGCAGCAGAGTGACATTAACACTTTTGATTGCATATTAACTTTGCCTAAAAGTACAAACTTCATATAATCGTGCATTGCCATCAATATCTTCTTAATCTGAAAATCTAAACAATAGTGCATTACAAAAAAAAGTAAAGATCTTTCTTGCAATCCCGCTCAGAGAATCAAAAAAGAAAATCCTGAATGTAGTTAAATCTCTGTAAATTCAATCGACCTTCCGCAAACCTAGACCCAACAGAAGCTTCCACAAACAAACTTGATACCTCTGAAAATCGCGAACGAAGTTGAGAATTCAGAAGAAAATAGAGAAAACCGAAATCTACACGGAGGAGTAGATACCGATGGCGATGGGGATGGCAGAATCAAGACCCAAATTTTAGGGTTTACAAAAATTAGGGTTTTGTGGTAAAATTAGACCCACGGCTTTGGGAGAGATCAAGAGAGATATATTTTTCTTCCCGACAAAAGTGAGTATAAAACTGTTATTTAAAGGGAAATAACACTCGGAAAAAGGAAACTGCAACGGGCGGTAAAAAAAAAGGAAACTGCAGCGTGGGAACACAAAACGCCGACGTTTTAACTTAAGATTTTATTTTCTTTTGATTTTTTAAGATCTTTTGAATCTTTGTGTTTGTCCAATTAATTTACATTATCTTTCATTTTTCTTTTATACTTTTAACTTTCAGGATGTAACAAATCAAACATTGACTTTATTCATGTCATCTGTTAAATCGTCATCAAAAATATTTAGCTTTAATTTACATGAAATCTTCAGAACTCGTTTCTCCATAGACAAAGAACTTGATAAAACTGCAACCAATTTAACCGGAGTATTTAGCTTAAACAAGAAACCATCCGGTTCACCCAATTAATGTTTAACCCGGTTTAAAACCAGAAAAAAAATCAATTTTGGGCTTAAAGCTTATTAACTTTCTTGTTTTTGGTTCATTTAAAATTCATGGGCCTTTGGGCTTTATGAAATCAGATATATGAAACTCTTGCCTCTGGTTTCTTCGACTTGTTTTTTCCCGAGTGTTCTCTCCTCTGCAAAATCGACCCGCGTTTGCTCTGGTCTGGCCATCGATTTCCAGGTTCAATAGAGAAGTTTTGTTTCTTTCTATTTAGCTTTCTTATATGAATTTCGTGGCATGAGCTTATAAAAGATGTGAATTTGTCTACTTCAATCATTTGCATTTCCATAGCCTACTAATAGCTGGCGGCAATTAGAAATTACATAATAATCTTAGTATAAGCTTTTAGCTCTTCAGTTATGTCTTTGGATTGTTATTGAGATAAGTTAAGGTTGTCTATTACTTATTCCACATTGTTTCAAATTCTGGCAACAGGTATATAAATGTTGAAGCAACTGATTGGTAAGTATTATTGGATAGGTAAAGATGTGATTTCTTCAAGTAACAGAGAAAAGCTTATACCTTTTCTGTGTCGTGGGTTCCATAATGGACAGGTACTCTACAATCCTTATACTTTTTTAACTTGAGAGCTAATAGTTTTGATTTTTACTACAACTAGTAGATGATGAAGTGAATTCTTGTTTGACTGAAAATCTCATAGCTAGATCTGCGAGCAAACTATGTTTAATGTGGTTGCTAAATGAATTTCTGATGGGATAGGTTGTATGAGCAAGCCCAAGTTATATGAAAATGTAGTTCATAAGTGTAATTCACTGGACTGTTCTATCTATTAGTGCTTTCTTGGTCTTTGAGAATGCCTATAACTGTAGTCTACATGGATTTTATTGAGTCTAACTTGGGGATCTGTTCTATGTATTATGTGTTTCGAACCTTTAGGTGACGCAATGTACTGTTTCTTGGTCTTTTTGAGTATTGATTTATATAGTATGACTTTGATGACATTTTTTACAGACTGTTTATGCACCGAGAAGCTTCTTTGGTGTTGAAGACTACATGGACGATGACACAAGCCGACCATACACATACCAAAAGGAGAAAAAGTCAAAGAATCCAGACAAACATGTGTCTTTCAAGCAAAGAACAGTGGCATACATGGAGCCATTCACTCTCGATGTCTTCATCTCAAAACGTTTTGTTTCAGCATCTCTCACCCACCGTGTCACATGTAAGCAAGTTGCTGTAGCGGGAACAAACTCAAAAGATGTAAAAGCTGTTTTGAGGTCAAGATGTGATATCCCAGCATGTATGTCTATAGGAAGGATCTTGTCTGAACGTGCCAAAGAGGCTGATGTTTATACAGCTTCTTATACGCCACGAGATCAAGACAAGTTTGAAGGAAAAATCAGAGCTGTTGTCCAGTCCCTTATTGATAATGGAATTGATGTTAAAATTTATCTCGACTAGAAACTAAACCAAATGTTGCTGGACTTAATGTGTGATGTTGGTTCTACTGGCCACCCAATTGATATACGAAACATTGCAAAATCAGGTTTTGAAACTGAGCCAGTCACCGCTGTATTATTTGCTTTCGACTTCCTTTGAAAGTTTAGGACTTCTGGTGTCAGTTTGATATGCAAACACAGTTTCCAGAGAAAAAGATTAAATCGAATAATAAAGGAAATTAAGGTGGGAGAATGGAGATGCGGGGGATCGAACCCCGTGCCTCTCGCATGCAAAGCGAGCGCTCTACCATTTGAGCTACATCCCCATGATGTTTATTATCATGTCTCAGACACTAACTAACACTACTCACGTTACACAAGCCAGCTCTCCATCTCATGTTATAATTCTTCGGACAGGTGTGTGTATCTTGAATGAAACTTCCTGGCCGTTTTTTTCGTTTAATTAAAATGGCGTTAAGAGTTTTACTTCTCATAAGCGAAGGTTAGGCTACTTGAAGTGTAAAATTGGTAATTGGTAATTGGTAATTACGAATGAAGCATGCCTTGCTTTGTTTCGATCAAACGAGTTCTATGTTTTGCGTTGATATAGGTTTTGGTTAATAACCGAACCCAGACAATATGCAAATTTGACCAAAACCAACAAGATCGATTCAGAAAATTATATAGCTGAACATATTCTGCAAAAGACATAATGCTTGAAGCTTCTAGGCAAGTTTAATCCGAGAAAAAACACATTGGATGGTCTATTTTATAAAGAAGGAAGAAATCAAAACTCCTGAGAAGCAGATCCAATATCTCCTTTGTTCTTCCCAACCTTTGAAGGTAAAAGATTGGAATGAATGTTTGGTAAAACTCCTCCATTAGCAATCGTCACACTTCCCAGAAGTTTACTAAGTTCTTCATCATTCCTCACTGCAAGCTGGATGTGTCTTGGTACTATACGAGTCTTCTTGTTATCTCTTGCTGCATTCCCAGCAAGTTCCAACACCTATCAAACCAATACCAGACTCAATTTTAAAATCAAAACCAAATGATTCATAATCGACCAGATTCGAAATTGAAATGACAGATGACAGAACTAATAAAAATACCTCAGCGGCGAGGTATTCAAGAACGGCGGAAAGATAAACCGGAGCTCCGGCACCGACACGCTCTGCGTACTTTCCAGCTTTGAGGAATCTAGCGATTCTTCCGACGGGGAATTGAAGACCAGCCTTTGATGAACGAGAGACTGATTTCGTTGCCTTTGGCTTTCCTCTCCCACCTTTCGTCGTTGCTGCGCCGGTACTCATCGTCTACTTGCTAGTTACAACCGCAACGAATTGAAGAGATATTTTAAGTATTTGATTGATACCTGGAAATTGACAAGTTGAGTGACCTTAGGGTTTTGCGGTTCTCTATATATAAGCTGAAGTGATTGATTCTGATTGGTTAATCAGAAAAACAATGGATCGCCAGCGTGGCATGTCATCGAGCCTTTAAAACTGAATGAGATTTTGCCGTCTGTATATCTGGTTTAAATTATAAAAATGTAAAAAACAATTGTCTTACAATCCCTCATCTATTGCTTAGTTTCATTTTAGACCCTAACATTTGGTCCGTTAATCAAAATCTCTCCATATTTAAAATTCTAAACAAATTCCGTTAAAACAAACGTTGACATTAAACTCATGATGACGTGTTTCTGTAGATAACATATCGTTTCTCTTACGTTACAAAACAACATGTAGTTCACCGATTTTAAAAACAAACTACATACAGTTCCACAGCTGGCTGGTAATTTAAATTAGCAACGGAAAAAAAGGCATTCACGGTAAGATTGTAGCTAACCCTCAATGAGGCAATTATTAAAAGAAAATGAAAAAAATCTAAGAGTTGTTCACATAGACAACGACCAATGAACCATGTGAAAATAAAAAAAGCTTGAAGACTACTCAAAGTTTAGGCTAATTAAGGAGAAAACAAAGAAGATGGAATCTGAAAGTCTCGAATCCCATCTGGTGAATAAGGAAGAAGAATCAAGCAACCCTTCTTCCTTTACTTCTGGTCTTCTTCTCAGCACATCCGTCGCTGTTGCTGGATCCTTCTGTTATGGATGCGCCGTGAGATTTCATCATCTCTCTCTCCTTTGCTTCTTTTGTTTTCCAAATTGAAATTGGAATATATAACTATTTTAGCCTAATTTCATGTGTATTAAATTGATCATAATTTGAAGATGTCATATACGTCGCCTGCTCAATCCAAAATCATGGAAGAACTTGGACTTTCTGTGGCTGATGTAAGTCCCACTTGTTAGATCTCTTCCTCAATAAATCTCAAACCGGTTAACTAAACCAGACCAGCAAACCAGTAATTTAATTACTGACTTATCTATAACCGGTTTTGGGCAGTATTCGTTTTTCACTTCACTAATGACATTAGGAGGTATGATTACAGCCGCGCTTAGCGGTAAAGTAGCTGCACTCATTGGTCGTCGAAAGGTATATTTTTATCGGGCAGGCTCCATTTATATTGGATCTTATGACACCATTATATTCTGTATTGGTCTTAGACAATGTGGATCTCAGACGTTTGCTGTATCTTTGGTTGGCTCGCTGTAGCATTTGCACATGTTTGTTTCTCATACTCTCAATTTATTTAAATCTACACAAAGAAACACACATGTTTAATTTTTTAAAATATTTTTATTTCTTGTGATTATTTAAAGGATATTATGTTGCTATATATTGGACGACTCTTTTTGGGATTTGGGGTTGGTCTCGTTAGCTATGTGGTAATTGATTTTATATCATATTTTAAGTTATTTGTAACATTTATTAATTAATATCGTATTAAACCATTTTTGTTTATTCAATTTGGTTATAAAATATATAGGTTCCTGTTTATATAGCAGAAATTACACCCAAAACATTTCGAGGAGGATTCTCTTATTCAAATCAGGTTAAAGAAACAAAAAACAAATTATTAAATAACTTATAAATTAAATTTCAAAATAATTTATTTTTTGGGATTAAACTTGCAGCTGCTACAATGTTTAGGAATTTCACTCATGTTCTTCACTGGAAACTTTTTCCATTGGCGAACATTAGCTATTTTAAGTAACTATAACTTTCTCATATGAACTATTACAAATATAATTATTATACTAATTTTTTTTATATTAAATACTTGAATCATATTACCAAACTAATTCTTGATTTTCTAATCTACGACTAGGTGCAGTCCCATGTGTTTTTCAAGTTATATGTTTATTTTTCATTCCTGAATCTCCTAGATGGCTGGTATTTCTAAAACTATTTATTTATTATTATTTTTTTTTTTTACTTTTTTATTTTTTTTTTGTAATACTATAACTACTGTCTTTATGTTACGGTTCCTCTCTTAGGCAATGTATGGTAAATATCGAGAGGTTGAAATTAGTTTGAAGAGACTAAGGGGAGAAAATAGTGATATTCAAGAAGAAACAGCTGATATCAAAGTAATTAATTCTTTTTTTATTCTATATAAAATAAAAAATAAAAAATTTTTATCTCATTTAAAAACAATTTAGGTATGAAATAGTATAAATTAAATGAAACAGGAAACAGTTGAAATATCAAGAAGAGAAACTCAAGGTGGAGTAAGAGATTTGTTCAATATGGGTAACGCACACTCATTAATCGTAAGTCTCATCTAACTCCTAACCCAATGTAATTTACAGTTAAAAATTCCGGTTTATTAATTCTGTGAAAACGGTTTAGATTGGTTTAGGACTAATGCTTTTACAACAATTTGTTGGGAGTGCGGCTATAAGTGCTTATGCTGCTAGTATTTTCGACAAAGCCGGTAAAATTTCAGGACACGTCACACCTGTAGTTTAATATTGTATAATGTACCACTCTCACGATTTTTTAAAATATATTTTATTTACGATAAAAATAAAATTTAATGTATTGTGTAATTAGGTTTTCCAAGCGACATAGGAACAACCATCCTTGCAGTTATTCTGGTATATTACTTAATCTTTTTATTTTATTTTATTTTCCTGTTTTTGAAAATTTATCATACTTAATTAATTATAAGTTATTATTATTTAGATACCACAATCTATAGTTGTCATGTTAACCGTTGACCGATGGGGACGTAGGCCACTTCTTATGGTTAGAATTTCATTACAACATTTCGTTACTTGTTTCCTTGAATATAAAAATATTAATCATAATTTATTTATTTTTTTCTTTCAGATTTCTTCTATCGGTCTGTGTATTTGTTCATTTTTAATTGGTCTCTCTTATTATCTTCAGGTTTAGTTTACTTAAACATTTTCAAATTATTGATACGTTTTTTTTAGATTTTATTATTTTTAAAAATTCCCTCTATGAGCAGAAGCATGGTGAATTTCAGAAGTTTTGCTCCGTTCTGTTAATCGTCGGTTTAATGGTACGTAAATTTTACTTTTCAGTCAAATTATATTTGACCAATGGGTTAACCGGTATTTATTTACATTTCAACCAAATCATAAACCAGGGTTATGTCTCATCCTTTGGTATTGGTCTAGGTGGATTACCATGGGTAATAATGTCCGAGGTATTTGTTTAATTTTAATTTTAAATAAAAATTAATTAAGCTATTGAAAAAATCGTAATTGATACGACCGTCATATATATGACAGGTATTTCCGGTGAATGTGAAAATCACCGCCGGTAGCCTTGTAACGGTGTCAAACTGGTTTTTCAGTTGGATTATTATTTATAGTTTCAACTTCATGATGGAATGGAGCGCTTTTGGTATAATTCTATCCATCTACAAATTATTATTATAGACAAACAAAATAAAACTATTATACGGTTTTTAAAATATATAGAAACAATAGTATGTGATATTATTATTTTTCTTCAAAATATTATAAATTTAGAAAGCTATTTAAAAAGAAAATTTCGATAATATAAATAATTGTTACGATAAAAGAAGAAAACTATGATAAAGTATATTTTAAATTTATGTGATTGTTAAAAAGCACCTACATTTATGTATAATAAAAAACATGTTTGTCTTTTAATAACCAAAATGATAATATAATTGAGAAATTTTCTGTTAATTTGGAATGTGCTCTCAAATTTCTATTTTTTTCTTTAAATATATAACTAGTGAAATAATTTTTGAAATTTAAGAGAAATGATTATATGATACATTGGATTTTTAGGAACATATTTTATATTTTCTGGAGTTTCATTTTTGACGATATTGTTCATATGGACATTGGTGCCTGAGACGAAAGGCCGAACACTGGAAGAGATTCAAGCATCACTAGTTCGACTTTCATAAACCTAAGTATGTATTATATATGTTTTTTTTCGTAAATATGTATTATATATGTTACAAAGGTTTAAACAATATTTTATACAATATGATATTTTGATTAAAATTATAATAAATGAAGTTCCTTCACTTTGATTAGTAATGTTTATATGATCTGAGTTAAGGATATAGTATTTGGTGTATGTGAGCTTAATATTTCCAAAAGCTACTAACCTTGTTTTGTATAGTTATAGAGTGGGTCTTTTTCAACTCAAAATCAATTCATAATGAAAAATTGACACATATTTTTATATATTATTAAAATCTCTTGTGATGATGTGTAAATTTATTTTAAATATGTTTATTTGAGATACTTAATAAATAATTAAAAGATTACAAATAAATACTAATTGTTTATAGTCATGAGCAGTAAAAATAAAAGTTTTGACTAAAAATCGAAAAATTAATAAAGTACTTTACATAAATAAACTCCGTTAAATTTATTATGTTTTGAAATATAAAAGTTAGAAGCAGTAAATGTGAAATTGTAAAAAGTGGAGGAGTAAACTGCAGAGTATAAAAGACCATTAAGTTACTCTCACAGCGGCTGTTTAGAAAAGAACAAAAAAATCCATCTCTGTCCCCAAAACTTCTCGGAGAAGAATCTTGAAGAAAGTGTATCAATGGTGAGGATTCCGACGCTTTCTACTAGGTATCTTTGTCTTCCTTTAGTATTACCTTTTTTTATTTCGTCATTTGACTTGTCCTTATGTTATTTTAACTGTTTTAATTATTAACAGTTTTTTTTATAATCATTTCTATATATAATTTATCTGTTAGGTTTGGTTTTGGCGCTGACGCTTCTAACAAAGAAGTTGAATCTTTCTGCATCTCTCTAGCTAGGTTAACTTCATTTTACGATTTAGCCCTAAATAAATTATGACAATCCTGGGGTTTTTGAGTTTATACTGATATTTTATCTTTGATTTATTTGGTTATGATTTTGCAGAGAAATTGATGCTGCTATTGGAAAATGTGAAGTTCCAGAGAATGCTCTAGAGCTGGCTTTAATCCTTAAACATGTTTGTTTGTTTTTTTCTTACAATGTGGCTTCAAAGATGTTTATTCCTTTTGGGTTTAGTGTATATTACTCATTGTGTTGTAATTGTTTCTGTGTGTTCTCGTGCAGGTGTGTCACCATCCTTGTTGTGACGATCCTCAAACAAAGGCAATGATAATGATGATGATGATTTCAGTCAATGTAAACATTAAGAGAGAGTTAAATTTAGTAACTTTTTTTATTGTTGTTAATGATTTTACATTCTGCTTTTATCTATTAGTAGTTTTGATAAGAACCACTACACTTAGTTTATAGAGGTCCTCTATATATATGAACTTAGTTCTCTGTTTCTTGCACAGAGTGCGTGTCAGCTTGGATGGTTCCCACAGAGAGAGACTCAAGAGCTGTTGGCTATTATAAACTTGGTATGTTTTGTTCCAGCTGAATATCTGATAAAGATTGATCAGGATTAATTGTGTGGAGATAATGATGTTTATTCTTTTTTGTTCAGATGAGGAAAAGTTTCAGCAGTCCTGAAAATGTCACCCCTAGTGTAAATAATCCCATCAGTCTAATTCCGCAGGTCTTGGAGAGGTAGGTTTCAAATTGTTTTGACAGTTTAACTTATCATGGTTGAGTAATCGAATGTATTTGACCGGTTCTTTGGCTGTCATGTATGTTCATTCATTAATCTATAGCAAGGGTACTACTGTAAAGAACAATTGGTTGCTGAAATCAAAATGTTTGTTTGTTTGATTCTCTTTTTTCTGTGTGTAGGTTCTATCCGTTAGTGAAGCTGGGGCACATTCTTCTTGCTTTTGAGGCAACGGTGACTTTATTTACTATTCTTTTATTTATAAGCAGTTTAGTAATGTGTGCTTTAGCTAGCATTGTTTTTTCTTGCAGCCAGAATCGGACATATTGGTGAAAGACTTCCATATTTCGAAGAATATGCCACAATCTCTAACGCAGAGAGTGGTATGGACTAGAATTTTAGTTACGGATGTGTTTATTACTGCCCTTTTATATTAAGAAAAGGCATGAATGTGTTTCCAATATTACCTTTCAGCTTTGCTTGTTGTGTCACTTCAGCATTTTATACTTATGAATCTTTGTTTATGTAACCTGTTTAGTATGCTAAGTGATTTATTAAGGAATCATGTTTTTTCTTCAGGGATTATTTGTTGTTCGGACAGAGGACATAAGCAAATCTAATTGTATTGTACATCCGCAAGAAGTCAGGTGTGGTTGATATGCTTTCCATTTTCTACTGACTGTTTGTGAAGCAGTTTTTGCAAATTAACCATATTGTTTTACATATGGAAATTACAGTTTTTTGTTGAATGGAAAGTGCGTTGAGAATAGAGTTCACAAGTCAATGGTTTGTGCATTTCTTCTTAGTATGTCTTTTTACTTATTAGTATTACGTTACAAATAAATGTATATTGTAATATCTTTTCAGGATCCTGGGCCGCAGCGTCCAACAAATGTTACTGCCCTGCTCAATGCTGGGGCAAATGTTCTGCAAACAATAGGCTGTTTTGGAGGTTTCTGCTAAAATGAAGATCTTTTACTTTATTTCATCTTCTCATTTAAGTAACAATGGACCGATACCCTTTTTTGCTATAGGTAACTACGTAATTGTTATTGCCTTCATGGATGTCATACCGCTGCCCGACAAACCATTGCTGAAAGATTATGTTCATTATGGAGTCATTGATTCAAATTCAGGTATATTAGTCACTAATGTTTATTGCTATCTACAAATAAGGAGTTATCAGATCATTTAGCTATCCACATTCATACAATTGTATTCCGGGAACTCTCTCTAGATCAACCATCGTTTGTCTTTTTCAATTTGTCTGTAGATTGTGACATAATTGAGGGGTCATCAAGGATATCTCTCAGCTGTCCTATCAGGTAATCAGGATGTTTTTCATATCAATAAGTTGCTTTCAGACTTACCTCAATTTATAAGATTGAATCTTTATCTTTACAACAGCCGTTCGCGTATCAAACTTCCTGTGAAGGGCCATGTCTGTAAACATCTTCAGGTGCTGCATTTTCTCTTCAGTATATAATTTACTTTGTCATTTTTTAACTCACCATAAAGTGAACTATTTCATTAATACATAGCATTCAAGGCTCTGTTTTGCTTTGCTGTTGCCATAACATGTGTCCGTCCTTGATTTTGAAATTGCTAATAAAAGGGTTTGCCTTACAGAAAAATTAGAAACTATAGAAATGTTTCCCTCATCTCTTAAGTGATAAGTTACTTTCTGCTGTAGTGTTTTGATTACTGGAACTATGTCAACATAAATACGAGAACACCATCATGGCGCTGTCCGCATTGCAATCAGTCTGTTTGCTATACTGACATCCGTGTAGATCAAAACATGGTAAAGGCAAGTAACTGACTGTTTTTGCTTAGTGATACATTTTTTCACATCCTACAGGGAATTAACAATCTTGTCTAATTATCCACAGATTCTAGAAGCAGCGGGACATAATGCTGCAGATGTGGTTATCTCTGCTGATGGATCTTGGACAGTTGCAACTGAAAACAATGAGATTGTGAAGTTTGTGCCAGAAACCAATCAAGACAATGAAGACACAAATTGTTTCCTAAACTTGGGCCCAACTGTTTTGGATCTTACTGGAGATGATGATGACATGGAAAGAGGCGGTAGCACTCAAGTCAATGATCAGAAGCCTTGTTTATCTGAGAATCAGGGTCCATCAAATGTCATACAGTCCTCTGCTACAGATTATACTATGCTTAACCAGTCCTCTGCTTCAACTACCGCACTGCCTCAGTTGTCACAAACTTGGAATACTTTTGATGGGCAACAACAATTCATGAACTTACCACAAGTAGCAAACTCCAGAGATTCAGCAGCAAGACAAGCATCGCCCATGACATTCTTCCCAACCTCAACTCCACAAGACAGAATATGTACTAATGCGGCAAACTTTCACTCTTCACAGTATCAAGGGTCAAATGTTACGTCCCTTGGACAGTGTCAGGGAAGAACCTCTGACTTGATGGAGAGATGGAACCACATCTATAGAAGTAGCATATATCAATCTCATCTGCCTCTCAATCCCCAGTCTCAGCATCACTATGCGATGCAGGTTTGTCATCCATCACCCTACATTTAATCTAACGCCATCTAAATTTTTTTCTTGGCTGGTTACAACTTCAAATAAAATTTATAAGCAGTTCAAATAGAAAAAATCAACATATATTAAAATTTTCATCTGTTTCAGATCTGTGTTTTTGTCTATAAAAGTTTGAACAAGTAACTGTTCTAAACTACCTTTTTAGCCTGCAAGGATTCCGATCTTTAGTCTCTTTTTTAACTGACTAAACTCTTGAAGATTTTCTGTTCTTATCTGTTTGCAGAACGAGAGCCTTCCAACTAGGAGCCTGTCTCCTGCACACCAGAGACCGATGCTATCTTCCAATTCATATCCTCAAACTTTACATGTCAACTATGGAGATAATGGCGCCCAAAGATCGATGCCATCTTCCGTTACACATCACCAAACTCAACCTGTCAACTATGGAAGGACCCTCCAGAGATCAGTGTCATCTTCCATTACACATCTTCAAACTCAATCTGTCAACTACAGAAGGACCGGTGACCAAAGACCAGTGTCATCATTCCAAACATTACCTGTCAACTACGGACGGAATCCTGATCAAACACCCATGCATAGATCGATGCCATCTTCCAATACACATCTCCAAACATTTCCTGTCAACTACAGAGGAACCACCGATCAAAGACTGTTCGCATCACGAGAGTTCATGAATTTGACTTCTGATAGCACTGAAAACTGGCAACCGCAGAGCCGGATGCGAGGCAGCCTAGAGCCTGGTTCAAGGAGATATGACCATATGATCATTCGACCAACCCAGCCAGTTCAAGCACTTCCTCCGCCTCAATTAACACCTAACAACAATGTAGCTGATCCGATTGATATGAACAGAACACAAGCTGAGACCAACTCATTACCTGTGGCAGAGGAGGGTCTTGGGTCATTACCGTTGTTTTGGTCAATGCCTCCTGAAACATGGTGATATATCTGATAACTCAGAGAGATATAGCACAGAGTTCATAGCAAGCATGCATCACTAACAACAAATCAGTAGAGTCGTAATAGTATATATTACTAGTAAAAAATATATACATATAAGTCGTCTTTTGGTACTAACCGGTTTTGACTTCCGGTACAGTCATGGAGAAATCTTTGTTGTCGTCTTTTGGTACTAACCGGTTTAGGCTTTCGGTACAGACATTTGGGTATCTTTTGACCAATTGAAAAATATCAGAATATTAGCAAATCCAGATCAATTTATTCTTCGCCGACAGACTTTAACTCAGAGTCTCAGACAACACTTTTACTTCATTACTGGCTTTTGTTCATTGTTTTAAATCCACTTATTTTTGTAACGTATTTCATTCGAACTTATCAAATCTTGAATTCTGAGTTCATCAGCCTAATTAAAATCCTAACCTAACTTAAATAAATACACATACCTAAGTCCTGCTACGCTGTTCATCATACCAAAAACGTGAACTATTGAAATATCGTTTATTATTATTTGCTAAACGTCAAAGTCCATTATTTATTGTTCTATATCTTCAGCAATGAGAGTTATTGAGGGAAATATTAATACACGATATGAATGTATACGAGTCTTAATAGACAACATAGTTGTATCTGTATATCATTTAAGTTGTTAACCCCACAATAAACTATTCAAAACAAGTGTCGGATCAGTACCATAGATAGAACTCAGTAATAAAATAAAAATCTTAACCTAACTTTAAAATAAGACCGACACTTCTTACATAGGTAGGTACGCTCTTCATCATACTAAAAACGTGAACTATTGAAATAAAATATAAATTCCTTTGTTTTATATTTTAAAAATATCAAACTTTATTTATTATTCTAATGCTAAAGAATATATAGAATATTATTAAAGGGAAAATGAACGTGTACTAAACACGATATGAATGTATAAATAATAGAGAGCTTTGTGTCGTTTATATGTAGACTGATGAATGATTCTGAAGGAGAGAGTATTGATACAATGTACCACGATGTTTTTCCAATTATAAAATAAATAATTGAATTACTTTTGTATATATGTATAATAAATAATATATTTTCTATCTCAAGCTCAACTTGTTTGTAAACATTCTAGATAACTTCTGTAAAATTCCCATGCTGGTAAAGTTTTTTTTTCTTTATTTTTTATAAACAAAATGCAATTCCAAAGAATTATATATAATTAATTCACCATAAAACGCATTTCATATTACTTCAACTCAAAAACCCTATAAAGAGTTAAAAACTCATTATATTTAACAAAAAACATTATGATATTTTTTTCATTTATTTTTAAGTTGAGAATGTGAAGATATGTACTTTCGTTTTCGAATTTAAGAATCTTAAAAACAACCACGTTAATTACTGACTAAAGTGTGGACATGATTAAATTGCACTTCACTTCAATCCAAATAAAAATATTTAGTTTAGTAAGTACGATCACATACACCTAAACCCAATGACAAAAAACAATAAGTGTTGATATAGTTGTACAAAGAGATTTTGTCCAATAAGGTTTGATTCTCATCATGATCCTTTGAAGATCACTCGAATCTTATCTAAATAGTTACCAATGACTAATTAAGAGTCTCACTACTTGTAAATTATTACCATAATTGAGTTTTACTTTGGGTAAAAAGTTAAAATAAAAAAATAACTTGATGTAAAGTGGAGATGTAATAATGGATAACACACTTGCACTTAGAAAAAGATATAGATATTTAGGCTGGTGTAACAATTGATTATTTTTATTTGGCATCTAAACATATTAGGTCATCATAATATATTAATGGAGTAACCACTTTATTCGTCACATGGAAACTAATGGACCATATTTGCTGATCTAAAAGTGAGTCAGAAAAAGGAGTCTAAACATTTAATAATCTCAATTGCAACATTAACATATACTCCATTATCACTGAAGAATCATCTTTCTTAAAAAAAGGAATGGTTGCTACTTCATTTTCCACTTAATTAGTTGTTTAAGACAAATATAAGAAGAAAAAAACACGAGCTAAAACATCTATAAGCATGTGTTGATTTGTCTACCAGTCTAAGTAAATTTTTTAATAATCTTAATCAGAACAAATCAGGAGTTAATAATGCTTTCCCTTAATTTTTTTCCTGCGCATTGATGAGAGGAAACTTATAAACAGTTTTAAAGCCATTAATTGTGGTTTTGATTAGGTATTTTTCTTAGGAGTCGACAGTGAATAGTTGAAAAATTTCTACTATTTGTGGTTTTAGACGAATAATTAATATTGTAATTTGTTTTGGTTCTAAACGAATAATTAATATTGTAATTTGTTTTTATTTAAATTTTGAGTAATTCCCTCTAATACCATCAAATATATTTTATTGGATAAAATTACATTAATTTTTTATTTGGATATGAATACCATTTTTTATTAACAATATATTTTTATTAAAAATTATAA